>JZRM01000084.1:0-127348 GCA_000963415.1 Blastocystis sp. subtype 6 | reverse complement strand
ATTATCATATGGATAAGCAATATGAGACGCTACAACGGGCCAGTAAGGGTCGGGGCATTGATATAATTTTGCTAGGGGATGCCTTTACCGATATAGATATCGCTACGGGTCATTACCGTAATGTGATGGAGTATGCTATGGAGTCGTTCTTTTCGATCGAACCGACGAAAACCTACCGTGATTACTTTAACGTCCATATGGTTTATGCCGTTTCGCGTAGAGCTTGTATTGGGGATGATGCGAGTCAGACAGCCCTTGGAACGGTATGGGATAAGGTTAATGGAGTTACTAACCGCTTAATTCAGTTACCCGACTATGTTTATATTCCCGTTTCTCGCGGGGTAATTCCTTATCCTTCCATAATAGTGAACGGTAAGAAGACAGGTTTTGCTCTTATGAAAGGAACAGGTATTATCGAGCCGAACTATGCTTTTTCCTGTTATCTTTGTGGAGGACTTGACTACCTAAAATATAGTATTCTTCATGAATCCGTAGGTCACGGTTTTGGTTTGTTAGCGGACGAATATGTCGATTATATAGATCAGGAATTACCCGAGAGTAATAAGAATAGATTAAAATTAGATCAGGCGAAAGGCTTGTATTTTAATGTATCACTAACGAATGATTCCCGGTTGGTTTATTGGTCTCATTTGATCGGTCATCCGCGCTACCCTTATGTAGGTGTCTATGAAGGAGGATGTAAATATAATAATGGTGTTTGGAGGTCAGAGCGGGTAAGCCTTATGAGTACATTGTTAGCAGATTTATATTTTAATGCAATCAGTCGTGAATTGTTGGTAAAACGAATCCTTGAGCTTTCAGGGGAAGGCTATAGTTTCGATAAATTTCTGCAAAAGGACAGTGACGAAGGACGTCCTACCGGAGGTTCCTTATCCTTGTCTCCCTTTCGTTCTACAAGCATAGATTGGGTTGATCGTCTGTCGGTAGGGCTTGATGAACTTTAAAGAAATAAGAATGCGTTTGTGCAGATATAAAATTTTAGTTATTAATCTAAAAAAATAGTTATGAAAAAATTATTATTTTTATCGGTGGTGTTGCTCGTACTTTGCAATTGTAGCCATGACGAGATGCTAAAACCGGATCAGCCGGATGAGGGAAATCCTGCCTTTGTGCCTCATTTTTATGGATTGGCTTCGTTGGAAAATCCGGCTCCTGAGACACGTGGTGTGGCGAATACACTGAAAATTTGGAGTAAACCGATGGCAGAGGAGAATCTTACGGTTAAGTTTCTGAATGGTACGGAACGTTACCGGGAGTTTATTGAGGAAGTCGTAAAAGAATGGGAAAAGGTTGCAGGAGTGCGGTTTTATTTTGTTAAAGATAATGAGAATGCCTTGATTCGTATCGGTTTCGATTATGTTCCCGGGATGATGTCGAGCTGGGCTTTGACGGGAACCGACCATTTGCAGGTATATAATCAACAGACGGAACCGACAGTTCATTTTGCACAGTGGCGCCGTGCTTCCGACGAACTAAAACGCAGCGACGTTTTGAGGGCTTTCGGTCAGGTTTTGGGCTTGGAACTGGAATTTCGTCATCCGAATTTCACTCCGGGCTGGATTACTGATGAAAACGGTAATATAGATGAAACAAGTATACGAGATTACTGGGAAAGTGAGTTAGGCGATTATATAAGTTGGGAAGAGCTAAAGAAAATAGTACTGAATCCGCTTCAGGATCAAACTTTTTTAATATCCAAAACTGACTCCTACGATCCAGAATCGGTAATGACGTGGCCTTTCTATGAAATGATTGCTCAGAATATTCCGCTTATCGAATTTGCAGAAGACTATAAAACTGAATTATCTATTCAAGATAAAGAATTTATTCAAAAATTATATGGGCCTACCTTGGGGGATATTGAAATTCCGGACAGGTATTTGAGATTAATTGAATTCGATTATACGGGGAATACACCAAAGTTTACTTTAACGACGACTAAAAATATAGCGGTTATCTGGGATAAAGAGGCTAAAGAAGCTACTTACTTCTATTTGCCTACAGATACGACGACGATATATGAATTCACGGCGACTCATACTTTTACAGAAAACAAAAAGCACAGAATCATTATCGCAGAATTTTTAGATCGGGGAGTGGAGCGTCCAATCGTTAGTACGGCCTTGACCAAATTCGACTTAACTAATGGGGAAGGAGCTGACAATTTTGATATCAAATTACTGAATAAAGCTTTGTGGTATATTCGGATAATCGGAGGTGAGAAGTTTACGAGTCAGGATTTTGACTTTACGGATTACGATAATCTGAAAGAGCTCTATCTTGTAGGTACACTCGATTCCCGAGTAACGGTAGAAAATTGTGATAACCTGGAAGTTTTGGCAACAAGCCGGTTTATTTATAAGCCAGAGGATGTGAGCGGTCCCTTGCAGACGACAGTTTTAGGTACTTCCGTCGACAATATATACCTGATAGAGGGTCCCATCGCCGAATGGCCTATAGAAGGTATTCCTCTTGCCCAATGGCCTGTTAGTGCCGAACCGGCTTATTCGTTAAGTGATTTAAACGGGCCGGGTGTTAGCATTCTTAATTGTGGTAATATCAAAGAGATCAGTTTGGAAAATACCCGGATCAATAATATTGACTTCAGCGACCTTTCCAATTTGGAATATGTATATTTATCGTCGACCAAAAACTATCTTGTAGGCGGTAGTTTTGGATATAATGCCGGAGAATACTTGAATATGGCATTCAGTACTTTAATGGACAGAACGGGTAAAAGTACCGGCATAATCGTATTACGTGGCGTTACGACTTCTACGTCTATCTATCCGCCGGATTATGTGGAAGTTCCCATAGTCATTGATGAACTTGAACAGATCAATGCTCAGCTGGAACTTAAAAACTGGACGGCAATCTGGGATTCGGGATTATGTCCTCAGGCCCCGGCTGTTCCTTGGCCAGGAGGTGAGGAGTAAAAAGAACGCAGTCTGATTAATTTAAGATACAGAATAGCTCGGAGGCGAGTCAAAAGTTTACTTTTGACGGAGGAGCAGTTTTTCCAGCCTAAAGGGCATATACGATCATTTTTATTTTCTACAAATGCCGGAATATTGACAAGTCCGGCATTTTTTTTCACTGGGAGCTTGTGTAAAGGGTTGTTCCGGAGAGAAAAGACGGCTTAGCAAATCAGACAGATGGAGGGAAAATTCCTCTTTGTAAGCGTTGAAATCAGTAATAGAAGTATTATTACATTTTAATTTGCAATCATAATCGTTTCCGAAAAGGAGTTTTATACTGTAAATTCCAGGTATAAGGACAGACGTTTCCGGATGAGAATGTTCAAACATAAGGCAGTAAAGCATCGTTTGGAAGGCTGCTTTATTGCGGAGGGGATTGGAGGAGTCGAATAGGGAACCGATGTTTTTACAATTGGTATTATCGGCTCCGGTTTTATAATCGATTACTCTTACGGTGTTGCCGATCTGGTCTACCCGGTCGATGATGCCGCCGATAAATAGGGAAAAAGTGCCCGAGGGAGTCCGGATAGGGACGGGGATACTGTATTTTTTTTCCATCGAGATGATGCGGAAAGGGCAAAGCGTTTTGTCGTATTGAAACATTCTGCGGATATATTTTTTGATAACTTCCAGAATCAGTTCATTGCTCCCGCTATCAATGAGTTTACTGGTTTGCTGAGTGTAAATACGGAGATAGGAGCGGTATACATGTTCCTCTATAAGCGCAGAGTTGGATAAAAGAGAATCGATAATAGGAGTATTGATTTCCTGTTCTCCTACCGTAGCATATAGGGATTGTACGGATTCGTGGAAAATATTTCCCAGCAGTCGGTGGTCCAGTTCTTCGGCGATCTCTTCTTTTTCTTTGATGCCGGCTACGTATTTGAAATAAAATTTCAGCGGACAATCAATATAGGCATTCAGTGCAGAAGGTGATAAAGTTGTTTCTTCCGAGAGGGTATACCCTTTCAGCATTTGCAGTATACTTTCATTTTTCGGAATACGAATTTCTTTCTCTTCTTCCAGGGAAATACGATTCTGGAAATTTTGTTCTTTTACAGCTAGTCCGGATTCGTATTTAATCTGATGGAGATATCGGCTCATCTCTCCTCCGTTCAGGTTTTGAATAACCGAGGTATAGAGAATTTTGACATTTTGTGCCCGTTGTAAAAGCCGATAAAAATTATAGGCAAAAAGAGCTTCCCGATGTTCGGGAGTGGGCAGACGAAAACCGACCCGCAGATTATACGGAATAAAAGAGGAGGGAATATTCGTTTTGGGAAGTGTCCCTTCATTGGCAGAAAAAATAATCAGATTTTTAAAATCGAGCATACGGGTTTCGAGTAACCCCATGATCTGTAAGCCCTCTAAAGGTTCCCCGGAAAAAGGAATGCTAACGGATCCCAGTAGTTTGTATAAGATCTGCAGATAGAGCTTATTTTCAGGTTCGATTTGTTCTTCCTCGAAAGTATTTTTCAGATTTTGAATACAGAGATAAAGCGTAAAAATAAATTCTTTTTCGATTGCCTGACTTTTTTCGTTTTCCGTATCGAAAGTATGGGCCAATAAGTTCAGGATACGGAGTAAATAATCCGGTATTTTTTCGTTTTGTTCTTGAAATATAGCTTGGGTAACGGCATTAAAATACAACGATTTGGCAGGGATATAAATAATATTCTTTTGGCGGAAGTCGTCGAGGATTGTATCTATATCTTCGGGACAACTGCTTCGGAGTAATTTGTGATTCAGCAGGGCGATAACCGGTTTATAATAATAATAGGTTTCTTCTCCTTCTGTTTTCGTATAGTTTTTCAGTTCTCCCAGCATATAAATAAGGGCGCCGACAGAGGTATTACGGGCGGGATAACCCATGGTAATATTTATTTTCCGGATGTCTTCCGGGATAGAGTGCATCACCGGTATGAGCAAGCGTTCGTCGCATAAAACCAGGGCAGTACGAATACTGTCTTTTTCGGGCAAATTTTCCAGTAATTGGGGAATCAATTTGGCTTGTCCGATAGCGGAAGGAACAGAAATATATTCAATTTGTTTATTGCTGTATTTAAAATTGTTGAAATGTTCTTTTCCCAGTTCATTGGGAAAAAGTTTCAGGTCTTCCCGGATATACCGGCCGGCTTCGTGGTATTCCTCGGTAGAATAATAGATATCGTAATCCCAGTAAAAACGGGCTTTTTGATTCAGGTGATAAAAAGTGAAAATCTGTTTTTCGCAAGGACTCAGTGCATTGAAACCGGCAAAAATAATCGGTTGTTCTTGGGAGTAATCTTCGATATGTTCGTAAAAATGACGTTCACCCATTCCTTCGTAGCATATTCCTTCTGCAGTAAGATGCTTTTTAAAATGGACATAAGTAGCGTACAGGTTATTCCATATTTTTAGGAATTCTTCCTGTTCTTTGCTGTATTTTTCGGGATTAAAATTATTCCAAAAACTTTGGATGACAGCGATTTGCTCGGATGTCAGGTAAGAGAATCCGGATTCCAGTTCTTTGAGGGAAACGATATTGGAAAAGAGTATTTTGGGGTCTACCAGATATTTGTCGATATCGTCGAAATCTTCCAACAACAAATTCCCCCAAAAATAGAAATCCTCAAATTTTTCGTTTGTTCCGGAAGCTTGGAGATAAGCTTTGTAAAGTTTGATCGTAAGGGTAATATTTTCTGCTTTTTTGATTCCGGTCTGGTATTCTATAAATTCATTAAGTGTAAAAATTTCGGGCATCCAGGTGGGCTTATCCACCAATTCCGACAAGGCTTCCGCCAGGAAGAGCCCTGCTCTTTTATTGGGAAAAATGACTGTCAGGTCTTTGAGGTTACACTGATATTTTGTAATAAGGTCCTTAGCAACCAGTTGAATAAATGATGTCATACGAGTTTATACCTGATAGATGATTTGAATTTATGCCTTCCGATCTGATCTTTTCGGATAAAAAACCGTTTCTTGTGAGTAAACTGTTTTTTTTGTTATTAATTTTGCTCAGCAAAGCTACGATTTAAAATTTATAATTGAAATTCATTTATGTTAAAGGATTTATTGCAAAAAAATAGAAGTTATCGCCGTTTTGATCACAGTGTAAGATTATCCCGGGCAGATTTGGCGGAATGGGTGGAACTGACCCGTTATTGTGCTTCTGCCCGGAATGCTCAGGGATTAAAGTACAGGTTGGTGACGGAAGAAGCCGAAGGAGCAAAGGTATTTGAAACGTTGGCCTGGGCTGGTTATTTGAAGGAATGGGCGGGACCGGCAGAGGAGGAAAGACCGGTTGCTTATCTGATTCAGTTGCTGGATACCCGTATCGAAGAGAATTGTCTGTGCGATGACGGTATTCAGGCACAAACCATTTTGCTAGGGGCTGTGGAAAAAGGATTTGGCGGGTGTATCATAAAGGCCTTTAAAAATGAAGTCCTACGTACCATTTTGGAATTACCCGATTATATGAAAATTATGTATGTGATTGCTTTGGGGAAACCGGTAGAGAAAATAGTACTGGAAGAGATTGGGGATGGGGATTACAAATACTGGCGGGATGCAACAGGAACGCATCATGTGCCCAAGCGTACCTTAGAAGAATTGATCTTTTAATTTTTAAGTCGGATTATGAAGCTTCTTTGTGCAGAATATAATTCTGAAAGGAGGATGACGGTAGGGGTCGTCGGAGACAATGCCTTGTTGAGAAATAACAATGATTTTTATTTCCCTGCTTTTACACAGGAACTCAGTTGTGTGCCTCAGCTTGTTTTCCGGGCTTGTAAATTGGGGAAAGGGATTTCGGAACGTTTCTCCCGTCGGTACTATGATGCGATAGGAGTGGGACTGAGATTTTATGCAGATACCCTAGAACAGGATTTACAAAAGTTAAAATTGCCTTCCGGCTTATCTGCTTCTTTTGACGATTCGGCTGCGATAAGTGAGTTATCTGAATATGCAGGTGAAACGACAAGGTATGCATTGCAAATCGATGAACAGGTGGTTTTTGAAGGAAATTCAACGGAATTGCCTGTTTCTGTAGACCGTTTTGTTGCAAAAGCTTCCGAGTATTACATGATCAAAATCGGAGATTTCTTTTTTTGCGGAAATCCGTTTCGTTATAGAGGATTGCAAATAAATACCCGGATCCGGATGTATATGAACGACGTTTGCCGGCTAGATTTTTATGTGAGATGAGGAAATAGGTGAGTGCTTCTTTCGGAAGCGATTAACATTTTGCTGATGAACGGCACTCTATACCTGATTAACCTTCCTCTGACGACTCGCTGATGGATGAATCTACGGTTCGGGTTCGGATCATAAGCGGGTGTACAGCGCCGTTCCTCCCTTTTACACCTGAATATTATTGTACAAAAACCGTTTAATTTTTTGAGTAGGCGTTTTTTCAAACGGTTCGCTTTGAATCATCACCAACTGTAATTTCGAGAAATTATTTACCCGGCTGTTTACGTATTCAAAGAGCTCTTTTTTCTGTTCTTCGATCATTTCGTTCAAATGAGCTTTGTAATTTCCGGCCTGGGTTTTTAGTTTTTGGTATTGTTTTTCCAGTTCTTCCATATTGAAATGAACCATAGCGACCAATTTTCCTTTACTTTCTACCACTAAAGACTCGTTTACGAAACGGAAATTATTGATGATCGATTCAATTTCTTCCGGATAAATATTTTCTCCCGAAGCTCCTAAAATCATCGTTTTAATCCTTCCCCGTATAGAAAGGCGGCCTTTGGTGTCGAAAAATCCTAAATCTCCTGTTTTAAACCATCCGTCTGGGGTCATCACTTCCTGGGTCAATTCCGGTTTCTTGTAATATCCCTTCATGACGTGCGGTCCTTTGATCCAGATTTCTCCTTCTCCTTTGTGGTCCGGTTCGTTAATTTTCATACTTACGCCTTCCATCACGGGCCCTACGCCCTGCAGAAAAGTAGCAGAAGGATTACTGCCGGCGCTCATGGGGGCTGTTTCCGTCAGTCCATAACCGATTGCGTAAGGAAATTTCGCTTCGTGCAAAAACCGTTCTACAATAGGGTCCAGTTTAGAGCCTCCGATTCCGAAAAATACCAGTTCTCCTCCGAAGGTTTTCATCAGTTTTTTCCCGGCTAAACGGTTCAGTATTTTCCGGGTCGGTGCGAACTTATGAAGAGTACGCATCATTGCCGAGGAGTTAAAGCGGGGAACGATCTGGGTTTTGTATATTTTTTCAATTACCAGCGGTACGGAAAGAATGACCGTCGGCCGGATTTTTTGCATAGCCGGCACCAGTAATTTGGGCGTCGGTACCCGGTCCAGATAAAAGATTTGTGCTCCGAACAAGAGAGGAAGCAATAAACCTAACGTATTTTCGTAAGTATGGGCCAATGGCAATATACTTAGAAAACGGTCTTTTTCTCCTACAGGCTGTATCGTACTGCATTGGCGTGCATTCCATACCAGATTTTTATGAGTAAGTTCTACCCCTTTTGAAAATCCCGTTGTTCCGGAAGTATAAATAATAGAAGCGGTATCTTCTTCTTCGATCGTTATTTCCGGAAGCGGTGTCTGGTTATTTAAAGCAATTGCGGGTTCCAGCTTTTCGATGGCTTCCGCTTCGTATCCTTCCGGAATAGAAGCGAAGTTATTCATCAGGATTTTATGTTCCAGAAAATCCGTTTTTATCGGAGCAACCAGTTTATAAAGCAGCTTCGAAACGAAAATAACTTTCACTTCTGCATGTTCCAATATATTCTGAATTTCTGTGCTGCTGAAACCGGGGAGTATGGGTACGGATATCGCTCCGATCTGAGCAATGGCGAACTGCGTGATTCCCCAGTTGGGCATATTCGCACTTAAAATAGCTACTTTATCGCCCTTTTGAATCCCTAATGTTAAAAGATGATTGGCTAAAGAAAGGACGTCCTTGTATAAATCCTGGTAAGTTCTGTTTCCTGACTGAACAAAGTTTAAAGATAAATTATTTTTAAACTGGGAACAACTATTCTTCAGCAGTTCCGGTAAAGTCAATTTTTTCAAGATCATTGTAAAATTATTCACTAATACACCACAAAGATACGATGATTTTTTAATATAGTGGTTAAAGAAGCCTAAAAAGAAAAGAGAAAATGGTTAAATCCTTGAGATAAAGTTAAAAAATTTTTGACATTTGTTTTTTTAACTGTATCCTCCTCAAAAGGCTGGATTCCTTTTCGGAAAGTGTAGATTCAAGCTGCTTTTTATTTTGCCGGGTTCTCCTCCGCCTTATTTTGGGAGAGAGCTGAGAACTCCGTTTGCTATTTTGTAAAGTCGGTCTTCCCTAAACCGCCGATACGGAGGGTTGACCGATTTAAATTTACAGGGTCTCTCTTTTGTAACGTCGCTTTGGCTGGCAAGGTACTGGCCCTATACTTATTGATGAGGGCATTTTGAAAGCAGTACAAAGGCTGATTATCCCTTACTGTTTTGTCGGGGGGGGTAGAGCAGATGACTCCTGAAAACGTATGGTTTTCAGGAGTCATTATTTGTTGTGAAGTTCTTTTATTTTACGGGGACTTCTTTCAGGACTTCTTTCAGATAATCCCAGAATTTCCCGACGGAAGCGATGTTTACTTTTTCGTCAGGAGAATGGGGATGGCAAATGGTCGGTCCAAAGGAGATCATATCCCAGTTGGGGTATTTAGCTCCCAGAATACCGCATTCCAAACCGGCATGTACCGCCATGATTTCCGGTGCTTTGTGATACATTTTCTGGTAAATTTCCTGCATCAATTTCAGAATTGCCGAATGGGGATTCGGTTTCCAGCCCGGATAAGCGCCGTCGAAAATAATCCGGTCGGCTTTTGCTAGCTCGAAAACGGCTTGCAGAGAATCAGCCAGATAATCCTTAGCTGTTTCTACAGAGGAACGCATCAGGGTATTGATGACAATTTTATCTTCTGTCGTTTTTACGATGGCCAGATTGTTGGAGGTTTCCACAGTTCCCGGCATAGAGTCGATCATACGCACTGTTCCGTTGGGGCAACCCATAATGGCGTCGATCAGGCGTTCCTGTAAATCTGCATCCATCACCCGAGCCGGAAGTTCTGCTTCTTCTACCAGCAGTTTTACGTCCGGATCTTTTTCTATTAATTCGGCTTTATAAATAGCAGAAGCTTCGGCTACTTTTGCTTGCAGCTGGCCGGCATTTCCGCTGGGAACTGTTACCAGTGCAAAGGATTCTCTCGGGATCGCGTTGCGCAAGCTACCTCCGTTTACAGCTGCCATTCTCAAGTCTAACGCTTTAGCATTGGCTTTTAAAAAGCGGAATAAGAGTTTGTTGGAATTTCCGCGTCCCAGATTGATATCCATACCGGAATGTCCGCCTTTGAGGCCTTTTAATGACAGTTTGAAAGCTTTGCTATCGGCAGGTACAGCGGCTTCTTTGTAATTGAATTCTATCGTAGAATCTAATCCACCGGCGCAACCTACATACAATTCTCCTTCTGTTTCAGAATCCAGGTTTAATAAAATATCTCCTTTCAGTACTCCGGGTTTTAAGCCGTTAGCACCGTCCATACCGGTTTCTTCCGTAGCGGTGATCAGAACTTCGATCGGTCCGTGGGGAATATCGGTAGCTGTTAATACAGCCATTCCTGCAGATACGCCCATTCCGTTATCGGCTCCCAGGGTTGTGCCTTTAGCCCGTACCCATTCTCCGTCTACATAGGCATCAATGGGATCTTTAGTAAAATCGTGAACCTTATCTTCATTTTTCTGCGGAACCATATCCAGATGTCCCTGAAGAATAATTCCTTTGCGGTTTTCCATACCCGGAGTAGCCGGCTTTCTCATGATGATATTGCCTACTTCATCTATAGTCGCGTCGATTTGGTTTTCTTTGGCCCAGTTCATCATAAATTCCCTGGCTTTTTCTTCGTGATTGGACGGTCTCGGTACTTGGGTCAATTTGTAAAAATTCTCCCAGATTGCTTTTGGTTGAAGGTCTCTAATTGTTTCGCTCATATTGTTTGATTTTAATTGAATGTTTAAATGTAAAAACGTGAAAAGGTAAAGACGTTTAAGCGTCTTTACATCATTTCAAATTTTTATTTAAAAAGTTTACGAATTTCGTATACAATTGCAGACTCGTATTGCCTCCGTAGATGCTGTGATTGCGATTGGTGTAAATGCCCATGTCGAATTGTTTGCCGGCTTGTACCAGGCGTTCGGCTAATTCATAGGTGTTTTGCACGTGTACATTGTCGTCGGCTGTCCCGTGGCAGAGCAGAAGGTTACCTTTTAATTGACCGGCCCAGTTGAGGGGGGCATTTTCATTATAACCTTTTTCGTTTTCCTGCGGAGTACGCATATATCTTTCCGTATAAATGGAATCGTAGAATTTGTAATGGGTGACGGGGGCTATTGCAATAGCTGTACTGAAAACGTCATTTCCTTTCATAATGCAGAGAGAAGACATGAATCCTCCGTAACTCCATCCCCAGATACCGACTTTTTTACTGTCAATGTAAGGTTTTTCTGCCAGCCACTTAGCGGCGGCAATCATGTCGTCACTTTCCAGTTTTCCCAATTGCATATACGTACATTTCCGGAATTCTTCCCCTCTGGCGGCTGTCCCCCGGGGATCAATACAGGCTACGATATAACCTTCCTGAGTAAGATAGTGCAACCAGTTGATACCCCCCCAGCTGTTCTTGACCTGTTGGGAATTCGGACCGCTATACTGGGTAATGAGCAAAGGGTAAGCTTTATTCGGATCAAAATTTACCGGTTTCATGATCCAGGCGTTTAACATCGTTTTGCCATCGGCAGCCGGGATTTGTATAAATTCTTTCGGAGAAATCGCATAATTTTGGATGACTTCCTGGAGTTGTTGATTGTCCTCCAATACCCTTACCGGTTTTACTTTGGCATTGTACAACCGAATGACGGGCGGATTTTCTGCATCAGAAACCGTATTGATGTAATAATTGTAATTTTTACTGAAGTTTACTTCATTCCATCCTTTTTCCGGAGTCAGTTTTTTCTTTTTACCTTTACTGTCTATAGCGTAGACGTACTTTTCCAGGGGAGACTCCTCGTAAGAAGAGTAATAGTAGGTTTTCCGGACCGGATCGTAGCCGTAAAAATCAGCAATGTCGTAAGGTCCGGAAGTAATCGCTTTTTTCTCGTGTCCCGTCATGTCGTACAAATACAGGTGCATATACCCGCTTTTTTCACTGGTGATAATAAAATGTTGCCCGTCCGCTGTAAAGAATAAATTGTCGAAATTACTTTCGTCTATATAGTATTTATTTTCTTCCCGGTATAGGACATTGGAAACGCCGGTACGGGCGTTGGCCAGCAGCACTTCCATCTTATTTTGCAACCGGTTGAGCCGGATAATCGCCAGCTTTTTCGGATCTTGGGTCCAACGGATACGGGGGATATAAAGGTCGGTTTCTTCACCGATATCCATTTTTAAGGTGGTCTTGTCCTGAATGTCGTATACATGAACCGATACGGTCGAATTGGCCTCTCCGGCTTTCGGGTATTTGTAACTGTAAACGGAGGGGTAGACTTCGTTTTCTTTTATAGCCGGTGCTTGTCCTTCGAACATATTCATCGGAAATTCTTTTACCTGACTTTCATCAAACCGGATAAAAGCGATGGCAGAACCGTCGGGAGCCCATTCAAAAGCCCGGTTAAAAGCAAATTCTTCTTCGTATACCCAGTCAGGAGCCCCATTAATGATATGATTGTATTTCCCGTCGAAAGTAATCTGACGTTCGGTTTTAAAACGGATATCGTAGATAAACAGATTATTGTCCCGCATAAAGGCAATTCTCAGTCCATCCGGAGAAAAAGTAGCTAAACGTTGTTTGCCGTTTTCAGAAAGCGGATTTAACTCTTTGTTTTTAAAATCGAATATATAATAATCGGCAGTAAAAGAACGGCGATAAATAGGAGTGATGTTCGTACTGATCAGGAGTCGACTTTCATTAGCATTGAATTGATAATCTGATATATACTTTACTTTGTCGTTTCCTTCAATCGTTTCCAGGTCCAACAAGGTGGCGACCGCTTGTCCGGTTTTGTAACTGTATTTGACTATTTTTTTACCTCTGTTTTCCAGCACGGTATAGTGTTCTCCGTCGTTCATGGAACGTATGCCATATACTCCTTTGCTTCGGAATGTACCGTCTTTAAAAAAATCGTTCAGACTTAATTGTTTGGTTTGGGCCATAGTTTGGTTCCCTGCACTCACCAGCATCAATAAAATTAAAATGTGATATATTCTTTTCATCGTTTAAAATTGTTTGGTAATTCAATCGTGCCTCAAAGGTTTAAAAAAAAACTTTGTTTTCAAAGGATTTTTCCTGTCAAAGTTAACATTCCTTTCTTTTCCTGCTTCTTTTATCTGCTTTTGTTAATCCTTCAAATAATCGGTAATCTCTAAAAAATATATATCTTTGCAGTTCATTAATTAGCAAAATTAAAGTTTGTTCGGTTGCCGGTCATGCAATATACCCTATTAGCAAAAGATAAAAACAGTGAGGCGCGTTGTGGCGTATTGACAACAGCCCATGGGGATATCCATACTCCTATTTTTATGCCGGTGGGGACGGTGGGAACGGTGAAAGCGGTACATGCGCGGGAATTGAAAGAGGATATCCGGGCAGAAATTATTCTGGGGAATACCTATCATTTGTATCTGAGACCCGGTACTGAGGTTTTGCAAGCTGCCGGCGGTTTACATCGGTTTAATGCCTGGGACAGACCGATTCTGACAGATAGCGGGGGATTTCAGGTATTTTCCCTTACAGAAAATCGGAAGATCACGGAAGAGGGAGTAATCTTCCGCTCCCATATCGACGGTTCGAAACATATATTTACTCCGGAGAAAGTGATGGATATTCAGCGGAAGATTGGGTCGGATATTATTATGGCTTTCGATGAATGTCCTCCCGGTACGAGTGAATATGGATATGCGAAAAAGTCTTTGGAATTGACCCAGAGATGGTTGGAACGTTGTGTAGCCCGTATCGATGCTACCGAGCCTTTGTATGGTTATGAACAAAATTTGTTCCCGATCGTACAGGGATGCGTATACAAAGATTTGAGGGAGAAATCGGCGGAACATGCCGTTGCTTTAAACCGGGCCGGTTATGCTATCGGCGGATTGGCCGTGGGAGAGCCTGCGGAGGATATGTATGCCATGATTGAGGTGGTCAACCGGATTTTGCCTCAGGATAAACCCCGTTATCTGATGGGAGTCGGGACGCCTGAGAATATCCTGGAAGCCATTGCTTTGGGCGTAGATATGTTCGATTGTGTGATGCCGACACGGAACGGGCGGAATGGAATGTTGTTTACCACGGAGGGGATTATCAATATAAAAAACCAGAAATGGGAAAGGGATTTTTCTCCGCTCGACCCGGCAGAAATATGTTATGTAGATGCGGATTATTCGAAAGCTTATCTGCGGCATCTCATTAAAGCGAATGAGATTTTAGGATTGCAGATCTGCTCTATCCATAATCTGGCTTTTTATTTGTGGCTCGTACGGGAAGCCCGTAAACATATAATGGAAGGCGATTTTCTGGAGTGGAAAAACCGGATGATCAGAAAAGTAACGACACGCTTGTAAAGAGATGGAAAGGGGGTTGGATGTTTGGAGGCGTATGGAGAATTAATGCTTCACTCGTTAACGGAACTTTTGTTCCGGATTAACCTTTAGTAGAATCCGAAGGTTTAGGAATGAGACATGAAAATCCTTCCGCTTTTGAACTCTTGAACTTAAACGAATAGTATTCTAGATAAGAACAGAAAGATAAAAGGCAGCAACCAGAGGGTTCGATATGGATAAACTGCTGTGAGAGGTATTATGAAAAGACTCGATTTATATATTATCCGGAAATTTTTAGGGACATTCTTTTTTTCCCTGGCGCTGATTCTGTGCATTGTGGTCGTGTTCGATGTGTCGGAACGTCTGGAAAAATTTATCGAATACGAAGCTCCTTTGCGGGCTATTATATTTGATTATTATATGAATTTCATTCCTTATTTTGCGAATGTTTTTTCTGCATTGTTCACTTTTATCTCTGTCATTTTCTTTACTTCCAAAATGGCTTATGACAGTGAAATTATTGCGATTTTAAGTACGGGCATCAGCTTCAATCGTTTTTTGGTACCCTATTTGATTTCAGCGACGATTATCGCTATTTTATCGTTTTTCCTGAGCGCTTTTGTCATTCCGAATGCCAACCAGACCCGTATCCAGTTTCAGAAAGAGTATATGGGTAAAAAATACGCTAACCGGGAAGCCAATATTCACCGGCAGATAGCTCCCGGAGTATATATTTATATGTCCAATTATTCTGTGGCTTCCAATATAGGATATGATTTTTCTTTGGAGAACTTTCAGGGGGATACCTTGGTGAGTAAACTGACCTCCACCCGCATCAACTGGGATGAAAAAAAGGGAAAATGGGTAATTAATAACTGGAAATTGAGAGAATTGGAAGGGGATAAAGAAATATATACTACGGGTCGCGAATTGGATACTTTATTGAATTTTATGCCTTCTGAATTTTCGGAAGATCCCAGTAAAATTAAGGAGCAATTGACCTTACCGGAGTTGAACGAGTATATCGAACGCATGCGGTTGAGGGGAAGTTCCAATGTTACGGAATTCCAGATCGAGAAATACAAGGTTTGGTCCAGTGCATTCGCTACCTTTATTCTGACCATTATAGGAGCCTGTATTTCTTCCCGTAAGATCAGAGGAGGAATGGGGCTGCATTTGGGGTTGGGGTTATTACTCAGTTTTTCCTATATCTTATTTATGCAATTTTCAACTGTTTTTGCAACAAATGGAAATATGAATCCGTTATTATCTGTGTGGCTGCCGAATATATTGTTTACGGTAATTGCTTTGTTTGTATACAGGACGGCTCCTAAATGATAGACAGAAAAATAAGTGAATTATTCGGAGATTTGGGAATAAAAATGTGTGATAAAAGGAGGAGTGAACAGATTTTTGTTCTTTATGCGTTTCCGGAGCTATACCTTCAAAATAAGAAATGACAAAAATATAAAGATAAAATACCGTGGGGATGGGAATGGTGCATATATCGGAGCGTGATTAAAATTGAACTATGGAAAGAAATTATAATAGAAAAGAAAACGGTGGAAGTCGAAAACCGGCTGGTCGTAATTTTCGTAAGGAAAGCTACGACAGAAACTTCAATAATGAAAGGAGAGAACGTCAGGACGGTGAAAGGAGGGAAAGGAGGAGTTTTGGAAAAGAACGTTTTAACAGTGAAAGGCGTGATTCTGCTGAAAATAGAGAGGCATTCCGGGAAACTGCTCCGAGATTCCGGAAAAGAGAGAGAATCGGGGAAAATACGCACCGTGAGAGCCGTGAGTATATAAGAAAGGATTATTATAATCCGGAGGCCCGGAGAGAGACGAACACAGGACCTGAAAAGCGCGACGATAGAAGGGAGAGGAAGGAATTCCGGAGAACAGAATCCCCGCGTCCTTTCCGGAAAAATACGTATAGACAGGAAAACCGGACGGATTTTTCTGAAAGGCGGCGTTCGGGTTCCTTTGACAATAATCCCCGCTTTGAACAGCGGGAAGAGATCAGCGCAGCTAAAAAAGAGGAGCTTCGGAAAAAGCATTATAGTAAAAAGAAACAACTGGCTCATTTACAAAAGAAAGCGGATGAAAATGTATTTATCCGCCTGAATCGTTATATTTCGATGGGAGGGATATGTTCTCGCCGGGATGCCGATGCCCTGATTGTGGCCGGGAGAGTGAAAGTGAATGGGGAAGTGGTGGAAGCAGTAGGAATAAAGGTGAAGAGAACGGATAAAGTGGAAGTGGATGATTCTATTATTACTCCGGAGAAAAAAGTATATTTGGTTTTAAATAAGCCGAAAGATTATGTGACTACAGTGGAGGATCCTCTGGAACGTAAAACGGTAATGGATTTGGTCGAGAACGCTTGTAAAGAACGGATATATCCGATTGGCCGGTTGGATAGGCAAACCACAGGAGTGCTTCTTTTTACAAACGACGGGGAGTTGGCTAAAAAGTTAACTCATCCTAAATATGAGCACAAAAAGATCTATCATGTATTTTTAGACCGGCCTCTGGAAGAGAAGGATTTGGAGAAAATTGCGGCGGGGATTGAATTGGAAGATGGCTTGATAAAAGCAGATGAAATTAATTATACCTCTCCCGACGGGACGCAGGTCGGGATAGAGATTCACTCGGGCCGGAACCGGATTGTAAGACGTATATTCGAGAATCTGAATTACCAGATTGTCAAGTTGGACCGGGTATATTTTGCCGGGATTACTAAGAAAAATTTACCTCGCGGAAAATGGAGATTCCTGACTCCTCAAGAAGTGAAAATTCTCAAAGTGTATAATGTATAAAAGTGTAGGTTTACTCGAAAAGAAAGCCGTGTAATCATTTGAGCTTGTATTTTTGCGTATTGAATCGTTATTTTCACCTGCTGTCGTGTCGGCAAACATTGGTCTGGAAAGAATGAAAGACAAGAAAATAAAATTATGAAGGGAATTGTTTTAGCCGGAGGATCCGGCACCCGTTTATATCCCATTACGAAGGGGGTATCGAAACAATTATTGCCGATTTACGATAAGCCCATGATTTATTACCCGATTTCGGTTTTAATGTTGGCGGGAATACGGGAAATATTGATTATTTCTACCCCCCAGGATTTGCCTGGTTTTCGTCGGTTATTAGGAGATGGGTCGGAGTATGGAGTCCGGTTTGACTATGCGGAGCAGGCTCGGCCGGAGGGATTGGCGCAGGCGTTTCTGATTGGAGAAAAATTTATCGGGAAAGATTCCGTATGCCTGGTATTGGGAGATAATATATTTTATGGACAATCGTTTACCCGAATGCTGAAGAGCGCAGTAGAAACTGCCGAAAAAGAGAAAAAAGCTACTGTATTCGGATATTATGTGAACGATCCGGAACGCTATGGAGTAGCTGAATTCGATTTGTCGGGAAATGTTTTGAGTATTGAAGAAAAACCGACGGTCCCGAAATCCAATTATGCCGTAGTCGGATTATATTTTTATCCCAATAAAGTTCTTTCTGTTGCCAAAAATGTTCGGCCTTCTGCTCGGGGAGAGTTGGAAATAACGACTGTCAATCAAACGTTTTTGAAAAGCGGAGAACTAAAGGTTCAGGTGTTGGGACGTGGATTTGCCTGGCTGGATACGGGTACTCACGATTCCTTATCGGAGGCTTCTACCTTTATTGAGGTAATTGAAAAGCGGCAGGGGTTGAAAATAGCTTGCCTGGAGGAAATTGCTTATAAGCAGGGGTGGATTGATGCCGATCAATTGAGAAAAGCGGCAGTTGCTATGACTAAAAACGAATATGGGCAGTATTTGTTGAAACTGTTAGGGTGCTAAGAAATATCGGGGAATGTCCGGATCTTGTCCGGGGAAACTGAAAAGAGTGGCTAATCGTCTGTAATACTAAAACATAAGGATTAGAGAGAATGAATGTAATTGAAACAGCTATAGAGGGGGTTGTCATTTTGGAACCTCATTTATTTGAAGATACAAGGGGATATTTCTTCGAGAGTTTTTCTCAGCGGGATTTTGAAGAAAAGGTAGGAAAGGTAAATTTTGTCCAGGACAACGAATCCAAATCTTTTTACGGGGTGCTTCGGGGATTGCATTATCAGTTGGCTCCTTATGAACAGGCTAAATTAGTACGGGTTGTAAAAGGATGTGTCTGGGATGTAAATGTGGATTTACGGAAAGATTCTCCGACCTTCGGGAAGCATGTTGCAGTGGAACTGAGTGAAAAAAATAAACGGCAATTATTTATTCCCAAGGGATTTGCCCATGGATTTGCCGTATTGAGCGAGGAAGTTATTTTCCAATATAAATGCGATAATTATTATACACCCGGTCAGGAAGGAGGAATCCGCTTTGATGATCCTGAGCTAGGGATTGATTGGCGTATTCCGCGGAAAGATATACTTTGTTCGGAAAAAGATAAGCAGCTGAAATCTTTTCGGGAGAGTTTCGTGTTTTAGATTTTGACGATCGGAAAGATATCCAACAGGGAGGAGGTTTAAGAGCATTTTGCTGTCGGTATAAAAAAAGCTTATGAAAACTATTTTAATAACAGGAGGGGCCGGTTTTATCGGTTCCCATTTGGTAAGGCATATGTTGGATAAATATCCGGCTTATCGGATTGTGAATGTAGATAAACTGACCTATGCGGGAAACCTGGAAAATTTGCGGGACATCGAAGAGCAACCAAATTATGAATTTGTACGAGCGGATATTTGCGATTACCCCCGTATGCAATCCCTGTTTGCACATTATCGGATAGAGGGAGTGATACATTTGGCTGCGGAAAGTCATGTGGACCGTTCCATCCGGGATCCTTTTGCTTTTGCCCAGACTAATATTATGGGAACACTGAGTTTGTTACAGGCGGCTAAAACTGCCTGGGAAGGAGCTTGGGAGGATAAATTATTTTATCACGTTTCGACCGACGAGGTGTACGGATCTTTGTCGGAAGGAAAAGGCTTGTTTACCGAGACGACCCGTTATGAGCCGCATTCCCCTTATTCGGCTTCTAAAGCTTCTTCCGATCATTTTGTCAGGGCTTATCACGATACTTACGGTTTGCCCGTAAAAATTTCGAATTGTTCGAACAATTACGGGGCTTATCAGTTTCCGGAAAAATTGATTCCTTTGTTTATCAACAATATCCGTTATAACAGACCTTTGCCGGTGTATGGAAAAGGTGAAAATGTACGGGATTGGTTGTTTGTGGAGGATCATGTACGCGCGATCGATTTGATTTTTCATCAAGGAAAACTGGGAGAGACATACAATATCGGAGGATTTAACGAATGGAAAAATATTGATTTGGTCCGGTTGTTGGTGAGCATTACGGATCGGTTGCTGGACCGCCCGAGGGGAGCTTCTGAGAAATTGATTACCTATGTGGAGGACCGGGCCGGACATGATGTACGTTATGCCATTGATTCTACTAAATTGAAGAAAGAATTGGGCTGGGAGCCTTCTTTGCAATTTGAAGAAGGACTGGAGAAAACCGTACGTTGGTATTTGGAAAACGAAGAATGGCTGGATCGTGTGACGAGCGGGGAGTATCAATTGTATTACGAAAAAATGTACGGTGCCCGGAAAGTAAGGTCATCTGGACTCTAAAAAAAGTAAGAAAGAGAATAAGATTATGGCAAATATATTAGTGACTGGTTCAAAAGGACAATTGGGGACAGAACTCCGGAAAACAGGATTTACTCTTTTAGACGAGGTTTTTTATACGGATCTGCCGGAACTGGATATTACAGACGAGCAAGCGGTATGGAATTTTGTAAGGGAAAAAGAAATCGATACGATTGTTAATTGTGCGGCTTATACGGCTGTAGAGCAAGCGGAAGAGGAAAAGGAGAGGGCGGCTTTTATCAATACCACGGCCGTGGCCAATTTAGCTAAAGTTGCGGCAGCCGAAGACTGTTTATTGATTCACATCTCTACCGATTATGTTTTTGACGGAACAGCAACAGTTCCTTATACGGAAAAAGATCGGCCTTGTCCCCAGAATGTGTACGGCATGACGAAATGGGAAGGAGAGCGGGCAATTCAAAAATCAGGCTGTTTGGCCGTTATCCTCCGGACAGCTTGGTTGTATTCTGCCAACGGGAATAATTTTGTAAAAACGATTCTTCGTCTGGCTTCTGAGAAGGGAGAGGTCAGTGTGGTGGCCGATCAGATCGGTACTCCTACTTATGCGGCAGATTTGGCAAAAGTAATTGTCGAAATAGTAGCTGAAAACGAGCTGGAGAATACGGTGGAAATTTATCATTATACCAATGAAGGAGCCTGCAGTTGGTATGAGTTTGCCCGGGAAATTATAGCTCAGAGTGGAATAGAATGTAAAGTACATCCTTTGACGACAGCTCAATATCCGACGAAAGCCAAGCGTCCTGCTTATGCTATCCTGGATAAAACGAAGATAAAACGAAGATATAGAATCGAAATCCCGCTGTGGCAGGAAGCTTTGGGAAGATGTCTTACGGCCCTGTCTGAAACAGATAAGGGATAATTTATTTTTCCCTTGTCGGGAAGCAGGGGAACGATTGCAGGAACCAAAATAATATTGTAAATTTGCGCTCGTTTTGAAGAAAGTAAAATATTGAATATCAGTAAAAAGTATATTGAGTAATGATTACAGTTTCGAATTTAGAGATTCAGTTTGGAAAACGTATTTTATTTCAAGATGTAAATTTAAAATTTACTCCGGGAAATTGTTATGGTGTAATTGGAGCGAATGGTGCCGGTAAATCCACTTTGTTGCGGATTTTAAGCGGTGAGTTGGAACCGACACGCGGAACTGTAATGTTTGGGCCGGGAGAACGTTTGTCGGTATTGAAACAGGACCACTTCGCTTATAATGAATGCACGGTACTGGATACGGTATTGCAGGGCCATATGGATTTATGGAACGTCATGAAGGAGAAGGATGCTTTATATGCAAAACCTGATTTTTCGGATGAAGACGGCGTTCGGGCAGCAGAGTTGGAGGAAAAATTTGCTGAAATGGACGGGTGGAATGCAGAAAGCGATGCTGCTTCTTTATTAAGCGGTTTGGGAATAAAGGAAGAACTGCATTATTCCTTGATGAAAGATTTGAGCGGAAAGCAAAAAGTACGCGTATTGCTGGCTCAGGCTTTGTTTGGAAAGCCGGACAATCTGCTGCTGGATGAGCCGACCAATGACTTGGATATAGAGACGGTTATGTGGTTGGAAAATTACCTGTCTAATTATGAGAATACGGTATTGGTTGTTTCGCACGACCGTCATTTTCTGGATGCTGTGAGTACGCATACGGTAGATATCGACTTCGGTAAAATCCAGCTGTTTGCAGGTAATTATAGTTTCTGGTATGAGTCCAGCCAATTAGCTTTGCGTCAGGCACAAGCCAAGAATAAGAAAGCGGAGGAGAAGAAAAAGGAATTGATGGAGTTCATTCAGCGGTTTAGTGCGAATGTGGCGAAATCGAAGCAGACCACCAGTCGTAAAAAGATGCTGGAAAAATTAAATGTAGAAGAGATTATGCCTTCTACCCGTAAGTATCCGGGGATTATTTTTACCCCGGAACGGGAAGTTGGAGATAAGATTTTGGAAGTAAGGGGTTTGTCTAAGCAAGTAGAAGGGAAATGGTTGTTCCGGGAAGTAGAGTTCACAGTGGAGAAAGGGGATAAAATTGTTTTCTGGTCGAAGGATCCGAGAGCCATGACGGCATTGCTGGAAATTATAACCGATAATTTGAAAGCCGATAGCGGAAGTTATAGCTGGGGAGTGACGGTGACAACAGCTTATTTACCGATTGATAATTCGGCTTATTTCGATACGGATATGAAACTGATCGATTGGCTGGGACAATTTTCGGATGATACGAGCGAAACATTTCTCCGGGGATTTTTGGGAAAGATGTTGTTTTCAGGAGAAGACATTTATAAAAATGTGAAAGTGCTGTCGGGAGGAGAAAAAATGCGTTGTATGATTGCCCGTATGATGCTGAAGAATGCCAATGTTTTGGTTTTGGACTCTCCCGCCAATCACCTGGACTTGGAATCGATACAAGCCTTTAATAATATGTTGGTGTCCTTTAAAGGGATTGTGTTGATGAATTCGCACGACCATGAATTTATTCAGACGGTTTGTAACCGGATTATCGAGTTGACCCCTGAGGGGACAATTGATAAACGGATGGATTTTGACGATTATATAACCAGTGAAACGATACGGGAGCAGTCGGCGAAAATGTATAAATGAGAGACGGAGATCGATAAACTTTCTGGAATAAGTTGGTAATTGCTGAAAAGAAGGCCCCTCTGGGGGAAGGTGAAATTTTGTTTGGGGAGGTTGCTTTTCCGGAGGAAGTGTTGATTTTATTCCGAGCACGGCTTCGCTGAGAGCCGTTTGTATATAAGCAGTTTAATTAAAACCTTATAGATATGAAAGGTGTGTTGTATTTATTTTGGATATTGTCGGTTTGGGGATGTACTCAAACGGAAAAGAAGTATGAACATGTATTTGAGGGAGCTCCCCGAATAAATGCTCCTTATGTGACGGGGAATTATCCTCATACGGAGTTTGTTTTTGCCGTACCGACGTCCGGGGAACGCCCGATGACCTGGAGAGCTGAAAATTTACCGGAAGGTTTGTTATTGGATTCGGGGACCGGTATTATTCGGGGAGTGGTAAATGAAGCGGGGGATTATAAAGTGAAAATTACAGCGGAAAATGCAAAGGGGAAAAGTGTGAGTGAGCTGAATATCCAGATAGGCGATGAGTTGGCGCTTACACCTGTTATGGGGTGGAATAGCTGGAATACCTTCGGACCTGAACTGACAGAGGCTTTGGTGCTGGAGACAGCAGATGCTATGATTGCTAATGGGATGCGGGATTTGGGTTACCAATATATCAATATTGACGACTACTGGCAGTTGAAAGACCGGGGAGCAGACGGACGGATACAGATCAATAAGGAAAAATTTCCCCGGGGTATAAAATATGTGGCAGATTATTTACACGAAAGAGGATTCCGTTTGGGCATTTATTCCGATGCTTCCCGTTATACTTGTGGAGGTGTATGTGGAAGTTATGGGTATGAAGATATCGATGCCCAGGATTTCGCTTCCTGGGGAGTGGATCTGTTAAAGTATGATTATTGCGGGGCTCCTGAAGAACGGGATACTGCAATAGTAAGGTATCGGAAAATGGGAGAAGCTTTACGGGCTACCGATCGTTCTATCGTATTTAGCGTATGCGAATGGGGAGGGCGTGAACCCTGGACCTGGGCTAAGGAGGTCGGAGGACATTATTGGCGTACTACCGGGGATATCCGGGATAAATGGAGTACAGACAATAAAAACTTTTTAGGAATAGTCAATATCCTGGATCGGAATAAAAATCTGGCTGATTATGCAGGTCCGGGGGCATGGAACGATCCGGATATGCTGACTGTGGGAATATTCGGGAAAAGTTTCAGTATTAACGACGGCCGGAAGGATTTTGGATGTACTTTGGAAGAATACAGGAGTCATATGAGTTTGTGGTGTATGATGGCAGCCCCTTTATTAAGCGGAAATGATGTCCGCTCGATGGCCGATTCGGTAAAAGATATTCTTTTAAATGAAGAAATAATAGCCATCAATCAGGATGCATTGGGAAAACAGGCTGTGGTCGTGAAAACGGAAGGAAATTGTGAAATATGGCAAAAAAACTTGGAGGATGGAGTCGCAGTGGCTGTGTTGAACCGGGGAGAACAACCGGAAACCGTCACCCTTCATTTTAAAGAAATGGGCATGAAGGGAAAAGTAAAGGTCAGGGATATCTGGAAACATGTAAATTTGGGGACGATGGAAACATTGACCGTGTCCCCTAAGGCCCACGGTACGGAAGTGTATAAGTTGACTTTAAAAAAGTAGGTGTAATGGGGGGATAGTCGGAAGCTCCCCTCGCTTTTCTGTCAACTCAAGCTCTGTTAAAACACCAAAACTTCCTCCTCTTAGCACACGACATGTGACTAACAGGAGGAAGTTTCTCTTCGGGTTCGACGGGCAGAATTTCGTTGTGGATACTACTTGAATCGTGAAAAACAACGGCAAATTTTGTCCGAACCGGAGTTTCGCCAATCCAGGAAGTGCTTACGAGGGGCGAAAGGAAAGCTTATCTTTTTCCAACAAGGTCGGAAAAACTGCGTAGAAATAGTATCGATAGAGAAAAAGGAGAATTTCTTTTTGTCGACAAAGAAAGTAAAGGATAGAGAAAGAATCGGAAGGCTTGGTCTCCGATCGTTATAAATGGAATATGGATCAATCAGCAGCGGAATATATTGTTGTAGAAGGGGCCAATGAAAATAACCTGAAACATCTCTCCCTGAGAATTCCTAAAAAACAGATTACTGTATTTACGGGAGTGTCGGGTTCCGGAAAATCTTCTTTGGTCTTGGATACGATTGCTGCAAAATCCCGACGGGAATTGAACGAAACTTTTCCGAGTTTCGTTCAGCAATATTTACCCAAATACGGTCGTCCTCATGTGGAGCGGATTGAAAATTTACCTGTAGCTATTGTTATCGATCAGCGTAAACCTGCTCCGAATGCCCGTTCGACTGTCGGTACCTATACGGATATTTATGCTTTATTGCGTTTATTAT
The DNA here is from genome assembly GCA_000963415.1 of Blastocystis sp. subtype 6. NCBI lineage: Eukaryota > Bigyra > Opalinata > Blastocystidae > Blastocystis > Blastocystis sp. subtype 6. The sequence goes on along the minus strand of JZRM01000084.1, from coordinate 102,128 downwards.
TTTCACGTGTCGGTAAACCCTTTGTCGGCTATTCCGATACGTTTTCTTTTAACCATCCTCAGGGACGTTGTACGCGTTGCGACGGACTGGGAGAGGTTACCGAATTGGATGTACACAAGTTAGTGGATTTTGACAAGTCTCTGAATGAGGAAGGAGTTATTCATTATGTGGCCTTTAGGCCGGGAGAATGGCGTTGGATTCGTTATGCTTGTAGCGGATTGTTCGATTTGGATAAAAAAATACGCAATTATTCCCCTGATGAGTTGGAATTGTTTTTGTATTCCCCTCAGATACGGTTGAAAAATCCCCCGGCAGAATGGCCAAAGACCGCTAAGTATGAAGGTCTGATGACGAGGATGTACCGGAGCATTATTCATTCCGAAGAAGGAAAGTTACACCGGAAATTGCTCGACCCTATGACGACCCGGGGAATATGTCCGGATTGTAAAGGGAGCCGTTTGAATCCGACTGTGTTGTCCTGTCGCATCGAAGGAAAGAATATTGCAGAGGTGACAGCTCTGGCTGTTCCGGAAATGATCAGATGGCTGGAACATATCACCGATCCTTTGGCAGAAGATCTGAAATCCGCCCTTCGGGGACGTTTGGAAGCCTTGGAGGAAATCGGACTGGGTTATCTGACACTCGACCGGGGAATGGGCACTCTTTCCGGAGGAGAAGCCCAACGATGCAAGATCGCTAAATATATCAATTCTGCCTTATCAGATATTTTATATGTACTGGATGAACCCAGCGTGGGCTTGCATAGTCTGGATATTCACCTGTTGAAAAATTCGGTCCGTAAACTGCGGGATCATGGGAATACGGTTTTATTGGTGGAACATCACAAAGAGATGATTAAGATTGCCGATCATGTGGTCGATATGGGACCCGGTTCCGGAATGGCGGGAGGATCGATTTTGTATGAAGGGGATTATGAAGGTTTGCTCCGAAGCGGAACGGAAACCGGGAACCGGATTACAGAAAAACTACCTTTAAAATCCAAGGTTCGTAATCCCCGGGAGTGGTTTTGCATAGAACATGCCTGCCTGCATAATTTAAAGGATGTCAGTGTAAATTTACCGATGGGGATCTTGGTGGTTATTGCAGGGGTAGCCGGTTCGGGTAAAAGCTCTCTGATGGAATGTTTCAGACAAAATTATTCAGAGCAGAGGCCTGGTAAGGAAATCCTCTATATCAGTCAGAAAAATATAGGGGTTAGTTTGCGTTCTACTCCGGCTACTTATTTAGGGGTAGCAGACGATATCCGTAAGATTTTCGGCCAACGGAGCGGGGTGGGGATGAGTATGTTCGCCTTTAATGGAAAAGGAGGATGCCCGGTATGCGGAGGCAAAGGTGTTGTTGTTTCGGATATGGCTTTTATGGAGGCTATCGAGACGGTCTGTGAGGCCTGCGGGGGACTGCGTTATTCGACGGAAGCTTTGCAATATAAGGTAGACGGATATACCATTGCTGAAGTGATGGATATGACTGTCAGGAGGGCTGCAAAGCAATTTGCCGGAACGAACATCGAAAAAAAACTGCAACCTTTGCTGGAAGTGGGATTGGGGTATTTACATTTAAATCAGGCTCTTTCTACTTTGTCGGGAGGAGAGTTGCAACGTATGAAGCTCGCTTCTTATCTGGGCTGTGAAGGAGAAGTGTTTGTTGTGGATGAACCAACCGACGGCTTGCATGTCAAGGATATTCACCAGTTGATAGCCTTGTTTGAGTCGATGGTTGAGCGGGGAAATTCCATATTTTTAGTGGAACATCAGCTGGAAGTACTGAAGGCAGCAGACTATGTGATTGAGCTAGGGCCTGGTGGAGGACAAATGGGAGGCCAAGTCCTTTTTGCCGGAACTCCCGCTGAAATGTTGTCCTGCCCTTCTTCCGTTACCGCTTCTTTTCTGGCGGCAGAATTGCCCGGCAATTGAAAAAGAAAATTTCTTTAAAGCAGAGCTCCAGAGGGATCAGCATTTTATTTTTGCCCGGATCCGGCTCAGGGATTGGGGGGTAATCCACAAATAGGAGGCGATATGCTTTTGGGGTACGTATTTCAGTAATTCCGGCGTATCCCGGATCAGGGTCAGGTAACGTTCTTGGGCCCGTGGACTTCCACTGCTAATTAACCAGTTTTCGGTAGAAAGCAATTGCTGTTCCATCAGTTTTCGCCCTAAGTTGGCTAATTCAATGGAGGAAGAGTAGAGCGTATTTAAGTCTTGTCCGGAAATACAGTAAGCGAGACTGTCACAACATACTTCTATGGAAATAGGCGAAGCGGAATTATCTGCATAACCCCAGACCGAAAAAGCGGCCTCCCCTGCGGAAGCAAACCAGATTGTAGTATCTACTCCGTCTTTCAGATAATGTCCCCGCCAAATACCCTGTTTGATAAGGTAGAGGTTTGTATTTTTTTCTCCTTCGCCGACAATGATTTCCTTCTTTTTAAAATGTATTTCCTGCATACAGTCGATTAACAGCTGTAGGTCGGTGGCAGGTATGCGATATTTTTTCCGGAATTTTTCTATAAATGCCTCCATAATGCCCATCTTTCAGATTGAAGATACAAATATATATCATCGGCGTGTTCGCCAATGCTCTTTGGCATAAATTCCTCCGATAAAAAGCAAGGTTAATAATTCGGCTGAGGGAACAGCCAGCCAAATGCCTTTTATACCCCATAACAGAGGAAGTAAAAAGAACCCGACCGACATAAATACAATGCCGCGTAACAAAGTCACTATCGTTGCCCGATGTGCTTTTTCGATGCTCTGGTAGTAGCCGATGCCAACCATATTCAGGGCGAAGAAGATAAATCCGAAGGCAAAATAGGGTAAACCTTTTACGGCAATGTGGTAGGCGGCATAACTTTCGTCAATGAATAAGGCGACGATTTGCCGGCTAAAAAGGGCGGTAAATATAAAAAAGCAGATTCCACAAGTTAAAGCCGTCTTTATCATAAGTCTTACGGTGCGGGAAATACGATCCTGATTTCGGATACCGAAATTGTAACTGATAATAGGCTGTCCTGATTGTGCAATAGCATTGTATATCATAAAGATAATAGGGAAAAAATAACAAGCGATGCTGAAAGCTGCTACTCCTTCTTCTCCCAGATACCGGATAAATACATAATTCCCCAAAAACATCATACAGGCAATGGAGGCTTCGCTGATGAAAGCCGAAGATCCCAGTTTTATCATGTGGCCGATATTTCGACAAGTGAGTTGCAGGCTTTTGCAACTGATTTTAATCCGGCGAAGCCGTAGATTATGAGAAAAATACATCAGATAAAGTAGTGTCATCACTCCTCCCACTGAAGTGCCTAGGCTCGTTGCGAAAGCTGCTCCCATTAATCCCCAGCCGAAACGAAATATGAAGATGTAATCCAGAATGACATTCGTGACTGCTGCTACGGCGTTACATAACATCGCATAATTGGGAGAACCATCCAAACGGATAAAAAACATACCGGCAGTGAGTAATAAATAAAAAACCAGGAAAGGTACGTACCATTTCATATACTCCATTACATCAGGAAGTAATCGTTCTGAGCTCCCTAATAACCTGCCGATAGGTTCCAGAGAGGTAAGACATACGGCCGACATAACCAATATCAGGAGTGTGGAAATTCCCAGTGCTTGCGTGATGTTGATATTGGCTGCCTTGATTTTACCTTGTGAGAGCAGAATAGAAGCCGTAACAGAAGCACCAACTCCGAACATTAAGCCTATACCCGTCGTAATCATAAACAAAGGCGCTGTAATGTTGACAGCAGCTAGTGCATCGCTCCCTATTCCTTTTCCGACAAAAATTCCGTCTGTAATGACAAAAACCGCAGAAAATACCATTCCTAATACTGTGGGAATTAATAATTTCCGGAATAATCTGGAAATATTCATATGCCCGAAATCAATACTCTCCCTCATTGCGCTTCGTTTTTATGGGTGCAAAAGTAAAGTATTCGCAAGGAATAAAAATTACCAATTGGTAATTTCTTTAAGTTTGGAAAGAGGATTTTCGCCTTTTAGTAAAGGTATCAAAAATAAAATCAAGGGGATTTATGCTTTATTATTCGGGTAATTTTGCCAAATTGCGAAAAAATTTAAAGATATCGTTTAAAAGGAGAGCGAAATTCAGAGTCTGTTTCCTTGGGATAAAGAGTGGTAACTCCTGCCTCTTAACCGAAAGAATACAGAAAAATGAAATGGAAAGGCTATGCGATCGGAATCTGTGTCGCTTGTCATCCATTCGTAGAGCCGGATTTTGATCGTCCGGGGAATTTTGAGTTAAAATGAATTTGATTGTTGGGAAAAAGAATGACACGTATTGAAAGGGAGAAGAATGTCGTAAGCATTATGGTTCGGCTGTATTGCCGTAAAAAGGAAGGGAACGAAGACTGTTGTGAAAATTGCAGGCGGTTGTTGGAGTATGCTTATGCAAGACTGGATCGTTGCCCCTTTGGAGAAAAGAAAACAGTTTGTAAACGTTGCGCTGTACATTGCTATAAGCCGGAATTAAGAGAACAAATGCGGAAGGTCATGCGTTTTGCCGGTCCGCGGATGCTCGTTTATCATCCCTTGATCGCTTTGAAGCATTTGCTGGATAGATAAAAGACAATATGCGGGTAGAGAAAAAACGTTCAAGTGTCCGAATAGAGAAGGATTCCTACACTTCAAAAGAGCCTAAGGCCCTAAAGCATGTCTGAATCTTCTGAAGTTTTCGAACACTGGAACGTTCTGGTATTTATTGTAAGGCTTTCACCAATTCAGGCATCAGGTTGGGGAGAGTATGTTCACACTGGGCCGTATAGAAATGATCGTCTATCATAACTACTTCATCTGTAGCTATACCTTTTTGAATAGCCGGTTTCGCTAAAGGATGAACGGCTAATTTTTTCCCTTCTGTAATCCCTGCCATCTCGAATATCAAACCGGCGGCACAGTGACCTGCCATTATTTTATGCTTTCCGGCGAATTCCTGAATCACTGTTAATAGGTCCAAGTTGAAAGATTTTGTGGCATTGTTTTGGAAAACGGGAACGGCATCGCCGCAGGAGAAGACCAAAGCATCGTAATGATCCGACTGACCTTTTAAAGAAGCGATTACATCATCTGCCTGTAAAACAATACCTGAATTGGTGGAAATCGTTTTACTGTCGGAAACTGCAAATACCCGATAAGAAATCCCCTTTTCAAAAAAGGTTTCCAGGTACTGGAATAAACCCAATCCGTTTACCGGATTTACTGCTAATACTGCTACTTGTTTTGCCATGATTGTAAATTTATAATTGAAACAATAGTTCTTTTTGGTAAGTTTATTACTTTTGTGATGTAAAAGTAGGGGCTATTTTCGGCATAAACAAGAACGGATCTGAAGATAAGCAACTTACATTTGTGTAACGAATGCTGAAAGACAATTGAATAGGAGATTGTTAAAAAATGCAAAATTTTCATCACAATGCGGTATGTCCCGTCCGGGATATTTTAAGCCATTTGAGTAGTAAATGGGCTATGTTGATTTTAATAACATTGGATGCTAACCAGACAATGCGTTTCAGCGATATTCAGAAAAGTATAGGGGATATTTCCCAACGCATGCTTACTGTTTCTTTGCGGGCGCTGGAGGCCGACGGGTTAGTCAATCGTAAGGTGTATCCGGAAGTACCTCCTCGGGTAGAATATTGTTTGACGGAAAGAGGAGATAGTTTGATTCCTTGTATTCAGGGATTGGTGAATTGGGCGTTGACTCATATGCCGCAAATTCTGGAGGAACGTAAAGGAAGGGAATTTTTATAAAAGAAGGCAGAAAATAATGGCAGGGGTAAAGGTTCTCCTGTGGGAAAAGGTTCGTATTAGAGAAGAAAAGAATGATTTCAGAGAAAGATATAATTCCGGTTGTTTCTGATCAGCAAGATGAATTAGTTGGCTTGTGGGAGTTGTCTGTAAGGGCTACTCATCATTTTTTGACAGATGCTGATATAAAAATGTTAAAACCCCTTGTGAAAGAATACTTGGGAAAAGTGGAAAAGCTTCTGTGTATTTGCAATGAGCAGGGGGGAGCAGAGGCTTTCATGGGGGTTCATGGAAATAAACTGGAGATGTTGTTTGTTCATCCCCGTAGCCGGGGAAAAGGACTGGGGAAGACATTGGTTAACTATGCTATACGGGTACTGGGGATAAATGAGGTGGATGTGAATGAGCAGAATCCCCTGGCAATTGGCTTTTACGAGCATTTGGGGTTTCAGGTATATGATCGTTCTGCTAGGGATGGGCAAGGAAATCCTTTTCCGCTTTTACATCTGAGACTGAAAAGAATGGACAACTGATGCGGGAAGATTGTTTTGTCGGTTAAGAGAAGACCAGTGAATCATAAAATGATTATCTTTATAGAATAAAAACGAGTATCGAGCAAACGGTATTGTCGTTTGCAAAGACAGGGGGGAATGGAGGGAAGAGGTAGGAGATAAACTTATTTACTAAAAAAATGGAATTGACTTTAGATATTAATCCGGAAAAATGTATCCGCTGTGGAGAATGTGTGAAAATATGTCCTTCAATGATATTGAGACAGGAAGAAAAAAAAGGGAAGGTGAAGGTCAGGGAATTACAGAATTGTATTGTCTGTGGGCATTGCGTGGCTGTATGCCCGACAGAAGCCGTCAGACATTCGGAGTTTCCGGCAGAGAAGGTACATGCTTTCCGTTATGAAGATTATCCTGCTCCGGACCAGATGATGTTGTTATTGAAAGCAAGACGGTCGAACCGGGCTTTTTCGGATAAACCAGTTCCCCCGGAAATGTTGATGCAAATAGTGGAAGCCGCTCACCGGGCACCCACAGCCAGCAATGCGCAGGAGTTGGGGTATACTATCGTGACTGATCCGGCCAAGTTGCGCCTCATCACAGCATTTACACTGGGCGTTTTCCGCTCAGCTTTGAAAAAAATGCAGAATCCCTTGCTGGCGCCCCTGGTTAAATGGCTGATGCCGGATGCTTTCCGTTATATACCGGTATTTGAGCGTTTGTTACAGGAGGATGCCGTAGGGAATGATCTTATTTTGCGTAAAGCTAAGGCTGTACTTTTTATCCATGCTCCTCGAGAAAGCCGGTTTGGATGTCAGGATGCTAATCTGGCTTATCAAAACGGTTCGCTGATGGCTGAATGTTTGGGGATCAGTCAGTTCTATACCGGATTTGTCTGTTCTGCTATTGAACAGGAGAAAAAAGGCGGTTTGGAAAAAGCTTTAGAAATAGAAGGAAAAATTTATGCCGGAATGGCCTTAGGTATGCCGGCCTTCCGGTACAGAAATTATATCGACCGCAAAGAGGTGGAGGTAAGGAGGTGGTAAAAAACCGTTTCGGTATAGAGAGAAACCGATACGGTCGTTTTACCTGAATCGGACATATTCCTATAAGTGTTTCTTTTCAATTCTTTCTGTGGTCAGCTTGGAACTGATTATTGTCATGGGTAAACCTGTACCCGGCACAGTAGAAGCTCCTACATAAAATACATTGGGAAAGACTTCGTCGTAATTGCGAGGGCGGAAGGCTCCTACCTGCAGCATATCGTGCGCCAGTCCGAGACCACTGCCCCGGTATAGATTGAAACGGCTTTCCCAATCGAGAGGGGTGTAAATAGTGCTACTGACAATATGCGGACGGATGTCTTGGCCGATACGGGTGGAAAAATCAGCAAGAATGTTATCGGCTATCCGGTCACGGTCGTCCCAACAAGGTTTAAACCGTAAATCAGGTACCGGAACGACGAAAAAAAGAGCTTCTGCATTTTCTGGAGCGCAGTTGGGATTATGCCGGGAGATGACGTTTACGTAGTAATAGGGCGTTTCTGAAGTCAGGGGCCGGCGGAATACTTTGCCAGCATATTCGCGGAAGTTATTACCGAGGTAGTAATTGTGAAGATGTACCTGCGGTAGTTTGCAATTGATACCAATATATAAGGTCATAACCCCCATGGTCCAGCCCATTCGGTCCAGATGCCGTTCATTGAAAGCCCGGCGTTTAAATATTTTACCCCTGAAAGCTGCAGCGTCTGCATTGATGACGAAGAGGTCGGCGCTATGCGAAACACCGTTTTGATCCGTTAAGGTCAGGAGCCGATTGTCTTTTTGGGTAGCGTGTATAATTTCCGTGTTGTAAGTAATTTTTACGCCAGCTTCCCGTAGTTCGTTTATGAAGCCTTCGACGATTTTGTACATGCCGCCTTCGACATTGAAATAGCCATCGTGTCGGAATTCTGTGTAGGAAAGCAGGGAATAAACGGCACTGGTATTAAAAGGAGTACGTCCGAGGAAAAAAGATACCAGAGAGATAATTTGCCGGGCTTCCTCCGACGAAAAATAACGGCTGATGTGATTCCAAAAGTTCGTGAATAATACGGGGAGTAAAGCCGGATTGACTTTCATCAGTTTGGAAAAATAGTCCCTCAGGGAATCAAAATTCTGCCGGACTACGATGTCGATTGTAGAATCGAAGATTTCGCGGCTTTTGTCGAGATAACGTTCCATTTTTGCAGCAAAGTCCGGTTCTATTCCTTCAAATTGTGCTGCTAGCTTGGTTATATCCCGGTAAAGCTGGTAGGTTTGGGGGTGATTGCGGAAATTTACGGTGTAAAGAGGGTCGACAGCATGATAACGGAAAGGTAGCTGAATGCCACAGTCGCGGGCAAATTTTTCGAATTCATAGGACATGCTGAAAAAACTGGGACCGGTATCAAATGTAAAGCCGTCTTTGCAGATCCGGTTTACACGTCCTCCGGCTTGGGAGTTCTTTTCTACGATTTCAACATTGTAATTTTTCTTAGCCAGTCGCAAGGCCGTGGCCAATCCTCCGATGCCTGCTCCGACAATCAGTACATTTTGTTTCATGTTTGTTTTTGATTTAAGATGTTTCTTCCTTTCCATATCTGATAGCCCTTTTTACGGTTGAGCCAGGCGCAAAGTAATATGCTGCCCAGGTTTGCTTGTTGGGGGATCGATCCTATCAGGTTTACATGGATCGATTGACAACAGGTCTGGGCAACGAGAATACGGATTATTCCCCGGATTCCAAAATAAAAGAACAGTCCCGGCCAGGAAAATGCCAAACCTACGAAAAGCCAGCCCCAACCCGTTAATAACCAAAATAATGTAGCTAAAATAAGACTACCACCGAAAAATCCGGCTATATTACGGGTAAATCCGGAGAGAGCTTCCTGTCGGGAAGTGTACATGCGGCAGGATATGTCCGGAATACCGGTCAGACAAGCAACACTCAGGGCAGCCTTTTTATAGAGACGGGAGATGGCAACGTCTTCTACAGCCTCACTGCGTACTTTCCAATGGGGCTGGAGGCGATGATAACTATCGGCTTCAAATAACATAAACTGACCGTTGGCAGCGGCTAAAGCACTTTGATCAGCAACTTTATAGACAAGGGATAGAGGTAGTAAAGTCAGTAAAATATACGTCATCAGAGGTACGGTCGCTTTTTCGCCGGCACTCAGCATAATCTGGCGCGGAAAGACGGATAACAATCCTGTTTGTAATTTATGAGCCAGAGTGATGACGCGACCTATTCCCACTTCTCCGATCCGTACGTCTGCATCCAAAAATAGCAGATAACGTCCCTGTGCTTGACGGGCCAACTGGTGACAGGCAAAGTTTTTCCCTAGCCAGCCAGCCGGTAAATCTTCGCTGCGAAATATACGGAGATACGGGCAGACGGCCGCCAGTTTATTGACGATAGCGTAAGTACGGTCGTCCGAATGGTCGTCGCAGACGATAATCTCCAAGGGAAGGTGAGATTGTCTGAGCAGATCATTCAGTAGCAGAGGCAGTGTTTTCTCTTCATTGCGTGCGGGTATCAGTATGGAAGTCTGACGGATGATTTGTTCGTCTGAAGGAGGTAAGGTGTATGGATGCCTTAAGTTGTACAGAGCTATTCCCATTTGTAGGAGCATAAATCCGATGACGATACCTGCAATTATTTCCATTATTAATTAGATATAGAGAATGACACTTATATAGAGAACAATTTGGAGCAATAACAGGGGTAAAGCCATATTATTCTGAGTAACGATCCGGTTACGACGAATAAGCCATTGAAAAAATAGAGCCAGTACAAACCAGGCGATGTAATTGCTGAAAGGAATATTTCCCTTTTCCCAATACCATAACTGCATCCGCGGAGCGGCTTGTTCCAACAGTAAGTCGTAGGCTAACATCCCCAAAGCTGCATATACAATCCGGTGTACGGGAGCAGAGGCGGTATTTTGCAGAACCGCTGCCCAGGCATAGCTGAGAAAAAGCCAGTTAATACCGATCAGAGGAGGAGTGCCCCACCAACGTACACCGAAATTTGAAGTGTAACGATAATGTCCGAAAATCCAACCCGTTTGGACACCTACTAACTCTACGAGAAAACCGATAAGAGCGATAGCTATAAAAACGAGTATCATCCGGCGGGTGTAAACCGTGCGTGCAAAAAATAAAAGCACAGCAGTGGTGAGCAGCAGGGCTATAGGAGTCATCGGCAAAGCAGCTTCCCGGGTGGCAGGAGTCAATATACTGACTATACCCATCCCATATACAAAAAAAGCGATGAGTATCCAGGTGATGAACAGAATTGCTTTGCGGGAGATAAATTCTAATCGTTGCATTAGTCAGGAAAATTATTGACGTTTGAGAATTTCGGGAAAGATTTTTCGAAACCATACGGTGTAATATTCCGGATGGGCTTTTACATCTTGGATAAGAAGGGCAGGACTGAAATACCCCCATTCCTGGACTTCGGTCAGGTTAATTTCTGGAAGATCGGTGGCATATCCTGTAAATATATGGTCGTATTCATATTCTGTTAACCCGTGATCCAAGGCTGTTTTATAGAGAAAACAAAATTGTTTTTCGAGCGGACACGATAGTCCCAGTTCTTCTTTTATTCGTCTTTGGGCTGCTCTTTCGGGCGATTCGCCGGGATAGGGATGAGTACAACAGGCATTTGACCATAAACCTGCAGAGTGATATTTGGTAAAAGACCGTCTTTGTAATAACCATTGTCCTTCCGTATTGAAAAGAAAAACGGATATGGCCCGGTGAAGTAGGCCTTGCCGATGAGCTTCCTGTTTTTCCATATATCCTGTGGGACGATCGTTAAGATCTACAAGTACAACTTGGGAGGTATCCACAATAGATTTTTCCATTTTAAATGAGATTTATTTTATTTAACAGGAGCGTATGTGAAAGCAATAGGGCTTTGCTTACGTCCGGTATACGAATACGGTGGGTAATCAGCTTGTGTGCGGGTGTCTTTTTGATTTTTTGCAACAATTTGGTATAATAGCGGTAAGCGATAAATACCCCCAGCCGTGAGTTTGAAGGGAGTTGCCGGATCCCTTGATAAGCCTCGGCAAATTCCGATTCGATTTCCGTTATGATTTGTTGTTTGTGTGTTTCGTTAAAATTCTGACGGTTGAGTTCGGGAAAATAAACGCGGTCCAGAACTTCCAGATCAGTACGTAAATCCCTTAAAAAATTTACTTTTTGAAAAGCTGATCCTAATTTCATGGCCGGTTGTTGCAGTTTTTCGTAAAGAACGTCATCCGTTCCTGTAAACACCCGAAGGCACATCAGGCCTACTGCTGAGGCCGAACCATAGATATATTCTTCTATATCGCTTTTCCGGGAATATCCCGGGTGGGACAAGTCTGCCCGCATACTTTTGAGGAAAGCTTCTATGAGGTGTCGGTCAATCCGGTATTTTCTGACGGTGAGCTCGAAAGCGTTGATTACGGGATTGGTACTGATTCCCTGCTGAATGGCTTCAGCATAATCTTGCTCAAAACGGTTTAACAAGTATTGGCGGTCGTAGTCCGTAANNTCGTAGTCCGTAAAACTATCTACAATTTCGTCAGCCAGTCGGACGAAACCGTAGATTCCGAAAATAGCTTCGCGTATATCTTTGGCTAATAGGTTAACGGCTGAAAAAAAAGACGTACTGTAGTTGCGGGTAATGGTACGCGATATGTCAAATCCGGTACGTGCGTATAAACTGTCCATAGAATGATTACTTTTCGTTAATTTACGTAAGCTAAGAGGGAAAGTTTTGGAAAATATTCAAATAGGAGGATATGATCCGGTTATTGCTTGTTGACGGTAAGAAATTGTTCCGGGAGGATACTGGAGAACGGGAAAAAGGAATTTTTTAATAGAGAAGAAGAAGGAATATCAGGAAATGTTATTTATATTAAACCCGCCGATACCGTGTTTTTTTCGGGCGGATAGTAAGGATAGCGATGGATAGGTGGGAGGCATAAATTTCAGGAATATTGTTGTAAATTGCTTAGGTCATTTTATTTTTTCGCTATGGCGAAACAGACTGTGAGTGAATCTATATAGCACGTTTATATTATTGGTTTGTGATTTGAAATGGCTAAAACCGGAAGAAATAGTGAATACAACCGTTTGTGAAGTCGAAATATTCCTTTAACGGGTCACGGACTTCCTGTTTTTAGATCGGAAGTTATGGGATAATATATAGCGGGTAGGGGAATCCTCTGTTGTGAGATAGGAAGACATTCGATAACAGATTTTATAACTCAAAGATATTCAAAATTATTCAATTGAAGTGTATGGAAAAACAGACAAAAAATACAGAAAAAGTAAAACAAACTTTGAATGGACATTTTGCTTGGATTGAAGCTGATTTTTTTATTCGGGAAGCCGTTCTGGAAGATGCATCGGTTATCTGGCAGACCATCTATGATAATCGTGATTACCTGCGTACGTGGTTACCTTTTGTGGACAATTTGAGGGAGGTAGCGGACGAAGAAGAATTTTTGAAAACGCAGCTTTCTGTCCCTTATAAGGAGCGGAATATTGTATTTGTCATTATGTGTGGAAACGAGTTGTGTGGGTTAGTCGGTTTTGTTACTACCGATAACATTAACCACCGTACAGAGATCGGGTATTGGCTTATTCCCAAATATCAGGGACGGGGGATAATGAGCCGTTGCGTTCGTCACCTATGTAAATGGGTGGTCAGTGAACGGGGCATAAATCGTATTCAAATCCGTTGTGCTACAGGCAACCGTCCTAGCAATGCTATACCTCAGCGTCTTGGCTTTACTTTAGAAGGTATAGAACGGGAAGGTGAATTACTGCTGGAAGGCAAATATACGGACCTAAACGTTTACAGTATTTTGAAAAATGAAGTCGAAAATTGGATAAACTAACTTTCCCTCCACGGGGACGGACCTTTTTGGTGGATGCTTTTTTTATTTGGTTATAAATCTATTGTATTGTATACTATTAAGATAAGAAAAGGATTTTCTATCAGGTAAGGGAAAAATTTTGTTTTATTTAGTGGATAAATATAAGTTCTTTATTCCTATGTTGTCAGTAAAATACCAAAAAGGTCCGTCCCCGTGGGGGGAGAAGAAAAAATTAAAGTTACTTTGATATTTTATATTTATTTACTTACGGATGTCTTTTGCCGGACTGTATTGGTAAAATCATTATCTTTGCTTGTATCGTAAAGGTTGTAAGGAAAATGGGTATAAGGTTAAGTACAATTGATCGCCGAAAATTTGAGCGTTTGGCAGAGATTATGGAGATGAATAATGAGGTTGTGGGATTGTTGAGTACTTATCTTACGGATTGTCCAAATTTTGTTACGGAGGAACTCATACATAATTTTTGTGAGGAGTGTGGTGTTCCGGAAGAGGAGGCATTTCGTCATCTGTTGATAGTAGCCTGTGGTTTAAATATTGAAAACAATGTCCGGGATCGCCAATTGGCAGTAAATTACCTTATGCCGGCGGTTCGTAAGCTCGACTCACGGGAGTACAAAACAAACCCTTATTATATGCACCTTCGTATTCCTCAGGTTCGTTTCGGTGATTGGGAGTTAAAATACGAAAAGTATATACCTTATGAGGCTTTTGTATGTAATGAAATTGTACTTGATGAGGATTTTAAAGAAATTCCACAAATTGGCTTTTTCGATACGGAATTTTCTTTCCCGGCAGTAATGCAAAATAATAATGAATGGATGGCTATTAAACCTAATGAAGTGGAAACGATGCAGCGAGCTATTGAATTGGCTACAGGATGTGTCGTTACATTTGGGTTAGGGCTTGGTTATTATGCTTATATGGTTTCCGAGAAATCAGCGGTTGAAAGTGTTACTATTATAGAGAAAGATAATGTCGTAATTTCTTTGTTTAAAACATATATTTTACCACAATTTCCTGGTAAGCAAAAAGTGACTATTATTCAGGCAGATGCTTTTGAGTATGCCATTCATCAAATGCCTGTTCGGAAATACAATTATGCATTTGTAGATCTGTGGCATGATGTTTTGGATGGCTATCCACTTTATTTGGAAATGAAAAAATTGGAATCTTTGAGTCCGGAAACTACTTTTTTGTATTGGATTGAGGACTCCTTGCTTTCACATATGCGTTGGCGTTTGTTTCATCAAATGCAGGAAGCCCTGTCAACCGATAATAAAAATATTCGAATTCCTGAAGCCTATTTACATTTTACTTATGATCAACTTATTCAAAAACTTAAAAATCCTTTTCTGCGAAAATTGGCTCAAAAAGGCAAATAAAATCTTCCAGAGGATGCCCCCACGGGGACGGACCTTTTGGATGTCTTGCTAATAGTATGTAAATAAATAACTTATATTTTGTCTCGTATTTATTAAATAAAAGAAAATTCTCTTCTTTTTTGATAAAAAATCCTTTTTTCTCTTGTCTTATTAGTATACAATAGTTTTTTAATCAGATAACAAAAAGAAGTATCAACCAAAAAGGTCCGTCCCCATGGGGGAAAAGTTTTTATATTTGTGTTTATTTTAGGAAATAAAATTTATTAAAAGATAATTCCATGAATGTACAAATCGAGGAGAGTTGGCGGCAACGTCTACAAGAGGAGTTTGATAAACCTTATTTTGAGCAATTGGTACAGTTTGTTAAGGAAGAGTATGCTCGGTATAGGGTATTTCCTCCAGGAAAACGGATTTTTCATGCTTACAATACCTGTCCTTTCGAGCAGGTTAAAGTGGTAATTCTGGGACAGGATCCTTATCACGAACCAGGACAATATTATGGGCTATGCTTTTCTGTGATGGATGGAGTGCCTTTTCCGCCTTCATTGGTCAATATTTTTAAAGAGATCGAGAATGATTTGGGAAAGCCAATACCGAGGTCGGGACGCTTGGAGAGATGGGCAGAACAGGGCGTGTTACTGATTAATGCAATCCTGACGGTAAGGGCGCATCAGGCCGGTTCACATAAAGGAAAAGGATGGGAAGAGTTTACAGATGCGGTGATCCGGCATTTGAATGAAGAACGGGAGAATATTGTATTTATGTTGTGGGGAGCTTATGCACAAAAGAAGGGAGCTTTAATCGACCGGAGCCGGCATTGTGTACTGACGGCTCCGCATCCTTCACCTTTGTCGGCTGACCGGGGATTTTTTGGATGTAAACACTTCAGTAGAGCAAATGCCTATTTTCGAAGTAAAGGACTTTGTGAGATAAAATGGTAGAGAGTTAAAGAGTAAAAAGTATAAAGTCTGGATTCAAATAGATTCGCCTCTAGGATCAGCGCACAACTGATTGGCAATTCTCCGGGTTTGATGAGCAGAACTTTATTCAGGATAAAGCTTTACGATCAGAAATCAACAGCAAATTTCGTCCGAACCGAATGTTCCTGTATCCGTCTCTTAGGTGAGCTAACCAACGAAGTGCTTATCAGGGAACGAAGGGAATGCATACCGTTTTCTGATAAAGCCGGAAAAATCTGGAAATAATGGGAAATATTCAGGTATTATTTCACATGGAGCAAGCCGGAAATAGATTTGAAATGAAGGAAAAACAGAAGCTCAATTTGATTTTGGAATAATGATCTGAAATTTCTGATTAATCCGTATTTTTGTAAAAAACAAAATCTATGGAAGTATTGTTAATAAATGGGAGTCCTCATTCCCAAGGAAATACGTTTATCGCACTTTCGGAAGTAGCGAAAACATTAGAAAGAGAGGGAATACAAACCCGGTTGATGTCTATTGGAATGAAAGCTGTTCAGGGATGTATAGCCTGTAACAAATGTAGCGAATTGGGACGTTGTGTGTTTAATGATATACTTTATAAAGAGGTGCGGGAGGCCCTGAAATCAGCGGATGCTTTGGTTGTGGGCTCACCGGTCTACTATGCCGGGCCGAATGGTTCCTTGTGTGCTTTGCTCGATCGGGTATTTTATTCTTGTTCGGAATTTTTGGCCTATAAACCGGCGGCTTCGGTAGCGGTTTGCCGTCGGGGAGGAAGCAGTGCAACTTTTGACCGCTTAAACAAGTATTTTACGATTTTAAATATGCCTGTTGTGTCTTCCCAATATTGGAATAGCGTTCATGGAATGCGGGAGGGAGAAGCTTTGCAGGATGCTGAAGGACTTCAGACAATGCGTACTTTAGGACGGAATATGGCTTGGATATTGAGAAGTCTTCACGAAAATAAATTCCCGGAATCAGAAAAACCGATTATGACTAATTTTATCCGGTGAAATTGTAAGTAGCCTAATTAAAAATAACAGGCAGAAAATACTATAGGGAATTGCGATGTGTCATTTTTTTCCGAAATTCGACGGGAGAAAGACCGGCATGTTTTTTAAAAAATTTTCCGAATGCGGATTGATCAGAAAATTGTAATAGTTCTGAAATTTCTTTGATAGATAAATTGGGATGACAGAGTAAGGTACGAGCTTCGCAATAGAGTCTTTCGAAAATAAACTGGCTCGGAGTACGTCCCGTAAGGCTTTTGACAATGAGAGAGAGGTATTGGGGCGTGATATTCAGTTGTCCGGCATAAAACGGCACCAAATGTTCTTTTCTGTAATTCTGCATCAATACTTCTATAAACCTTTTTAAAACGTATTCATACCTTACCTGGTGGTATTCTTCCCATAAATCCCAATGATTTTCAATCCAAATGTTGCTGATTTCCAATAAAAATGCCACTAATGAATTTTGTACGATCTCCCGGTACAAATGATGTTGGAGGAGTCTGAGCTTTTTCTGAATCTGTCGAATACTTTCAGATAAAACCAGTTGCTGCGATTTGTTTAACGGATTTACTTGTCGTTGTTGCAGCATAACTTTGGCAATATGCTTATACATACTGTCGGAAGCGGGTAATGTATCCAGAAAGGATTTCGTGACAATCAGCATTTCACTTCGGAAATCGGAACTGGCATAGAGAAGTTGCCCGGAATATTCGGGAGCGAAAATCACCAAATTAGCGGAGGTAACGGAATATTTATTTTCATTGATAGCGAAAAGGGCGGTACCGGATTCTACCAGCATATAGAAAAAAACCTTGGAATAAGATTTTCCCACTGTTTGGAGTTCGTTAGCTGAAAGGGAAAACGATTCGATACCTTTTTCCGGAAAATTTATAATTGTATTGTATTTCATGCTGTAAAGATACGATTAAAATAGTTTACACATTTAAAAAAGTGAGTATGCATAGAGAGAAAATTCAAATATTAAAAAATAGAAAGTCTTGAATATTTCTTTCTTCCCTTTTTGCGATTGCGAAAATAAGAAGAGGGAAAATTTGTGTGGACAGGTTTAGAAATTTATTTTCAAATAAAACCAATTGCATAGAAAATAAAACTTTTGGAAACGGAGAAATCGACGGAACTTTGCGGCGTGATTTATTTTAAAAGTCTATCTTTCATTTTTCGATCTGACATTAGGGACATTTTTTAGAAAATATGCAAAATTCAAAGACATTTTTACTTGTAGTGCTGGGTATTTTGGCCGCTTTCGGGCCTTTTGTTACGGATATGTATCTGCCTGGCCTTCCAGCGATGACTGCTTATTTTGGTACCACCGCTTCTATGGTGCAATTGGGAATTACGACAGCAATGTTGGGCTTGGCTTTCGGACAAATTATTGTTGGTCCGCTCAGTGATAAATATGGGCGCCGCAAACCTCTTCTCCTTTCGTTAGGGGTATTTTTCTTTTCGACGATTGGTTGTATTTTTTCCTGGAATGTAGAAGTTTTTATTTTTTTCCGGTTTTTGCAGGGAATGGCGGGAGCTGGTGGTATTGTCATATCCCGTTCGGTGGCAACGGATTGTTATTCCGGGAAAGAGTTGGCAAAAGCTTTTGCCATGATTTCGGCTGTCAATGGTTTAGCTCCTATTATAGCTCCTATTGTAGGAGGAGTTCTGTTGAAATTTACCAACTGGCAGGGGATCTTTTTCGCTTTATTGGTATTAGGAATTTTGTTGCTATTGCTGTGTGCGCAATTAAAGGAATCTTTACCCCGGGAAAAGAGAATTACTATTTCTGCTTTTTCCTCATTCCAGGCTTTTCTTCCGCTTTTAGTCAAACGTAAATTTATGAGTTATGTATGGGTACAGGCTTTGATCTTAGGGGTGATTTTTGCTTATATTTCTTCTTCTCCTTTTATTTTACAGCAGCATTATGAGTTATCTCCGCTGATGTACAGTTTTTGTTTTGCCGGGAATGCTATTGCTTTAATTATAGGAACAACCTGGGCGAGTTATTTCCGTTCTATGCGAAAAGGAGTGTTGTTAGGGGTAGGTGGTTCGTTTCTGCTTTCTATCCTGACAGCTTTGACCCTTTGGTTTGAGTTGCCGATCTTGTATTTTGAGGGAGCTCTTTTTTTTACTTTACTTTTCAGCGGACTTGTAATGCCTACTACTACCACTTTAGCTTTGGATGCGGAGCGTCAGAAAGCAGGTACGGCTTCTGCTATTTTAGGAGCTGTCGGATTTTTAATCGGAGGAATCGTTTCCCCTTTGGTTGGATTGGGAAACATTCTGCATGCTACTGCCATTGTTATGGTCGCTTGCTCCTTTATAGCCTTAGGACTGATGTGTAGAAATAAATAAGGAGAAAGATCGAATGTAAAATTATTCCTTCTTATTCTTCAGACTGACAGGAGGAGGAGAGGGGCTGACATTGCGGGCAATAATAGACAGTACCTCCCAGATAGGCTTCTCGCATAATTTTATGTCCGCAACGGGGACAGGGTTTTGTATAAGTATTTTTAGACAACACGACTCGATAACCGCCCCAATTTCCCCAGAAGTCTTTTTCGGTATCCCGTCCCCCTTGTTCGATCATGCGGGATAAAGTTCCTTTTATACTGTATAATAAATCTGATTTTTCCAGTTCATTGAGGGTAGAAATTTTACGTTTGGGATGAATACTGGCGTTGAAAAGAATATCCTGGACGACACCGTTTCCCAGGCCCGGAATACGTTGTTCGGTCGCCAATAAAGCTTTTGCGGAAAGTGTCTTTTTGGAATTTCTGATCATCTTTTCAAAATACACTTCATCGAAATGGAGGTCCAAAGGACTCAACTTGTGAATGCTGCCTTGGTAATAGGGATTATCGTATTCGCCTTGAAAAGCGAAAATTCCGCCGTACATAGCTACAGTAAAAACCAAAAAACTACCGTCATCCAGTACGAGTAGTTGCTGGTATTTGGCCGGGCGTTTTTCTTCGGGAGGATAATATCGCATAATAGTCCCGTCGCCGATCAGCAAATGAGTGTTTTGATCCGTAATCAAATCTACAAAAGCTCCGTATCCTTTTACCGTTTCAATCTTTCGTCCTGTCAAAAGAGAAGGGTAAGCAAGCGGATCTCCGTTGTAAAAAGTGAATTTATGCGGATGGGTGGCAGGAATTACTTCTGCGATTGTTCTACCGGTCAGCATACTGCTTGCCTGACGACTGATAGTGGTGGATTCTGGTAATTCGAGCATAGTATTCAAAAGATAATGAGAAATCCAAATGTAGCTATAATTTTTAAAGAAGGGAAAGTCTGAAAATTTTTTCTGTAAAATCCGGAAAATAATTTATCAGGTGAATACCTTAAAAGAGGGGGAGAAAAGTTAAATTTATCGGGCGTGAATTTTAAGCTTTTGTGTGGGAAATAGGGGTAAAATGATTATCTTTGTGTACTTAAATACATGAAATAAATTCATATAGAGCATGAGTATAGTTTTCTATCAGAAGGGCGTAACGGTGTTTGCCGTACACTATCATACGTCCGAAAATCCTCTTGACATTAGTAAGTTGGAATGGTTGTTCAGCGGTGCGAAACGGGTGAAGGACGATGCTTTAGAGGGCTATTATATCGGTCCTCGTCGGGAGATGATTACTCCCTGGAGTACAAATGCCGTTGAGATCACACAGAATATGGGAGTCAGCGGCATTTTGCGTATCGAAGAGTTTGTAAGGACAGAAAGTGAACAGACGCCTTTCGATCCGATGCTAAAGGCTTTTTATAAGGGATTAGACCAGCAGATTTTTACCATTGATAAAAAACCGGATCCGGTTGTATATATTGAGAACATAAGGGAATATAATAAGCAGGAAGGACTTGCTCTGAGTGAAGATGAAATTATTTACCTTGAACGTTTGGCAGAAAAGCTGGGACGTTCGCTGACCGATTCAGAAGTGTTTGGTTTTTCTCAGGTAAATTCGGAGCATTGCCGGCATAAAATTTTCAATGGGACTTTTATTATTGATGGAGAGGAAAAGGAGAGTTCTCTTTTTAAATTGATAAAGAAGACATCTCAGGAAAATCCGAATCAGATTGTTTCTGCCTATAAAGACAATTGTGCTTTTGTCGAAGGACCGAGTACGTTACAATTTGCGCCGTATACGCAGGACAAACCTGATTTTTATACAACAAGGGAAATCGACACGGTAATTTCTTTAAAGGCGGAAACTCATAATTTCCCTACTACAGTGGAACCTTTTAACGGGGCTGCAACGGGCACGGGGGGAGAAATCCGCGACCGGATTGCCGGAGGACAGGCTGCAATACCCTTAGCAGGGACGGCTGTCTATATGACTTCTTACCCGCGTTTGGATGCCGGACGGTTGTGGGAGGAAAATATCGACCCGCGGAAATGGTTGTATCAGACACCGGAAGATATTTTGATCAAAGCTTCGAATGGGGCCTCAGATTTCGGTAATAAGTTCGGACAACCTCTGATATGTGGTTCTTTGTTGACCTTTGAGCACGAAGAGGGGGGGCGGATCTACGGTTACGACAAAGTCATTATGCAGGCGGGAGGGATAGGTTTTGGTAATCGGGAACAAGCGATGAAACATACTCCTGAAGTGGGGGACAAGGTGGTATTGTTGGGCGGGGATAATTATCGGATTGGTATGGGAGGAGGAGCGGTGTCGTCGGTAGATACGGGAGTATATGCCGGAGCGATAGAGTTGAATGCTGTGCAGCGTTCCAATCCGGAAATGCAGAAGAGGGTAAACAATGCTATTCGGGCTATGGCTGAAAGTGAAGTGAATCCGATTATTTCCATTCATGATCACGGGGCCGGTGGACATTTGAATTGTTTGTCGGAATTGGTAGAAGAGACAGGTGGTAAGATTCATATGGAGAAGTTGCCGGTGGGAGATCCGACGTTGTCGGCTAAAGAAATTGTCGGAAATGAATCACAGGAACGTATGGGATTGGTGATGAAGGAAAAGGATGTGATGACCTTGCAGAAAATTGCCGATCGGGAGCGGGCCCCGATGTATATAATCGGAGAGACGACCGGGGATATGAAATTTACTTTTGAAAATGCCGAAACCGGAGAAAAGCCGATCGATTTGGAATTAAAAGATATGTTCGGGAATCCGCCCAAGACAATTATGGAAGATAAGACGCTGAAGGAGGTATATACGGACTTGGAGTATACGGCGGATAAGCTGGAGGAATATATTGAACAGGTATTGCAGATAGAAGCTGTGGCCTCAAAGGATTGGTTGACGAATAAGGTGGACCGTTCCGTTTCGGGGCGTGTTGCCCGTCAGCAATGTGTAGGGCCTCTACAACTGCCTTTGAGTGATGTAGCTGCGGTGATGATGGATTATGAGGGACATAAAGGAATTGCTACCTCGATTGGGCATGCTCCTGTAGCGGCAATGGCGGATGCTCCTGCCGGTTCTCGTCTGGCAATAGCCGAGGCTTTGACCAACTTGGTTTGGGCACCTATTGAAAAGGGGCTGAAAGGCGTGTCGTTGTCGGCAAACTGGATGTGGCCTTGCCGTAATCCCGGGGAAGATGCCCGTTTGTATCAGGCAGTACAGGCTGCCAGTGATTTTGCGATAGCCTTGGGAATAAATATCCCGACCGGAAAGGATTCCTTATCCATGACCCAAAAATACGGGGATAAAAAAGTGTATGCACCCGGTACCGTCATTATATCGACGGTAGGGGAAGTAAAGGATGTTCGTCAGATTATAACGCCTGTATTGAAGGCGGATCCGGCTACAGAGATTGTTTATGTAGATTTTTCTTTCGATAAGTTGAAATTGGGAGGATCCAGTTTTGCGCAGGTATTGAATAAAGTAGGAAAAGAAACTCCCGATGTAAAGGATAGCGGTTATTTTGTGAATGCATTTACTGCCATACAAAAATTGGTAGAAGCGGGTTTGGTTTTGGCCGGTCACGATATTTCTGCTGGGGGTATGATTACGGCATTGTTGGAAATGTGTTTTGCTGATAATCGTTTGGGACTGGATATAGATTTGTCATTTTTAGCAGAAAAAGATATTGTAAAGCTTTTGTTTGCGGAAAATCCCGGAGTATTGATGCAGATCCGGGACAGGGATGCCAAGAACGTGGCAGGTATACTGGATAAGGCAGGAGTAGCTTACGGATTTATCGGGAAACCGGCTTTAGCCGGGAAGCTGGCTCTCAAAAAGGATGTCGCTCGATGGACATTGGATATTCCCTCGCTGCGGGATCTTTGGTATAAGACGTCTTATTTGCTTGACCGGCGACAGAGCGGAGAAGAAAAGGCCTTAGAGCGTTATAAGAGCTATAAGCACAATGAACTGAAATTTAAATTTCCGAAAGGATTTACGGGAAAACTGGCGGATTTAGGGTTAGAATTACATCGTACGAAACCCTCTGGCCTGAGGGCGGCGATTATCCGGGAGAAAGGCTGTCAGTGTGAGCGGGAAACGGCTTGGTTTTTGCATTTGGCTGGTTTTGATGTAAAAGATGTACACATGACAGATCTGGTATCCGGACGGGAGACTTTGGAAGATGTAAATATGATTGCTTTTGTCGGGGGATTTTCCAATTCCGACGTATTGGGATCTGCGAAGGGTTGGGCCGGAGCTTTTAAATACAATGAAAAAGCCCGGCAAGCTTTGGAAAATTTCTACAAACGGGAGGATACCTTAAGCATTGGGATTTGTAATGGTTGCCAGTTAATGGTAGAATTGGGATTAATTTATCCGGAACAGGCAGAAATGCCGAAAATGCTGCATAACGATTCGCATAAGTTTGAGTCGGGCTTTATAAATGTAACCATACAGCCGAATGATTCGGTTATGCTGAAGTCGCTGGCTGGGGCTCGTTTGGGAGTATGGATTGCCCATGGAGAAGGAAAGTTCTATTTCCCTTATGCGGAAAGTGAATATGCTATTCCGGTTAAATACAGTTATGATGTTTATCCGGCTAATCCGAACGGTTCTCCTTTTGCAGCTGCTGCGATTTGTAGTAAGGACGGGCGGCATTTAGCCATAATGCCTCATACGGAGCGGGCTATATTCCCATGGAATTGGCCTTATTATGCAGAGGGACGGGAGACAGATGAAGTGAGTCCGTGGATAGAAGCTTTTGTAAACGCCCGCAAATGGGTGGAAGCGCATACAACAGGAAAAGACAGATAATTTTTCAATAAGGCTGAATTTGCAGGAAACTGAGAATTCAGCCTTATTTTTTGTTTAAATGTTTATGTTTCTCTTTTCAATCTGATTTTATATAAATTTAAATAAGATCCGTCCGGGGAAATAAAGGTTTGGCTATCGGTAGGTAACACGTGAGAAGATTTATTTAAACTTGATTGAAAGAAAATGGGTCCATTAAAAGTCGAAGAGAAAATTATTTTCCGGAAAGCTGTGAAAACGGATATCGGGGAAATATGGCAAATTATCCTTCAGGCGAAAGAACAGATGCGTTTGAGGAATAGCCGGCAATGGCAGAACGGGTATCCTGCTTATAAAGATATTCTCGGAGACGTTCAAGAAGAATATGGTTATGTGTTGTGTTATGAGGAGCGGGTAGTGGCCTATGCTGCGGTTATTTTCGGAGAAGAACCGGCTTACCGGGCGATTCGGGGAAAATGGAATACGGGAGAACCCTATATCGTTGTACATCGGTTGGCCGTGTCTGTGGACATGAAACAATGTGGTTTGGCGACCCGCTTTATGCAGGAGGTCGAAGGATTGAGTTACCGGAACGGGATTTACAACTTCAGGGTGGACACAAATTTTGATAATTCGTATATGCTTAAAATACTGGACAAATTGCAATTTGTTTATTGTGGGGAGATTGAGTATGAGGGAGATGCCCGAAAGGCGTATGATAAAAAACTGGGATAAGGAAAGGATTAAAACTGAAAATTCGTAAGGGAGTAGGCTGGCGCGGATAGAAGGTAAAGGCTGCTCTATCGTTTATGCCTCTGAACGTTTTTATGTATTTACATTTCTGTTTTTGAAAAAGTGTTCTGTTTTTCTTCAGGATTTACGGTTGTCTTTCACTATAGGAAAAAAAGATTATTTTTTATAGCTTGCCTCTCGTTAATAAAATTGGAAGAAATATGAAAATCGTATGTATTGTTTTGAGTTTGCTTCTGGGGAGTTTTGTGACTATGGCTCAGTCAGGAGAAAAAAATTTTATCGATCAGAATTATATTGAAGTAAGCGGTACGGCTGAAATGGAAATTGTGCCGGATCAGATTTATCTGAAAATTGTGATCAGTGAGAAAGACAAGGGCAAGAAAACGGTGGAACAACAGGAAAAAGCGATGATTGCGATATTACAAAAGTTGGGTATAGACGTCCGTAAGGATTTATTAATGAAAGATATGTCGAGTAATTTTAAATCTTATTTTCTGAAAAAAACGGTCGTCCAAACGGAGAAAGAATACCAGCTTTGTTTACACGGAGCAGATAAAATCGGACCTCTACTTTCTGCTTTGGAAGCGGCAGATATTTCAAATATTTCCATCGATCGGGTCGATCATTCGCAAATGGATAAGTTTCGGCAGGAAGTGAAGATTGAGGCCGTAAAAGTTGCGAAGACAAAAGCCGAAGCTTTTGCGGAAGCGATTGGACAGCAGGCTGGCCGGGCGCTTTATATAGGGGAATCGGGCAATACTTATTTGCCGCGCCAGAATCCCATGAGTTCAAACATCCGGGTAAGAGGTATGGGTATAACGGCGGATGCAGCGGCTCCCGTCATCGATTTTGAAAAAATTCCGTTAAAATATTCAGTAGTGGTGCGCTTT
Organism: Blastocystis sp. subtype 6; assembly: GCA_000963415.1. NCBI lineage: Eukaryota > Bigyra > Opalinata > Blastocystidae > Blastocystis > Blastocystis sp. subtype 6. Next base: position 76,763 of record JZRM01000084.1, on the reverse strand, counting down.
GAACTGAAATGAAAGGCTGAAAGAAAGGAAAAACAAGGGCAGATAAAAACGTAAATACGGTTATGGAATTGTTGAAAAGACGAATTCTTCAGGATGGAAGATGTTTTCCGGGAGGGATATTAAAAGTCGATAGTTTTATCAATCATCAGATGGACCCGATTTTGATGAAGTCGATAGCTGTTGAGTTTGTAAGACGATTTGCGGGACAGGATTTCAATAAAGTGATGACGATAGAGGCCAGTGGAATTGCTCCTGCCATCATGGTAGGGTATTTGTTGGAACTACCGGTTGTTTTTGCCAAGAAGAAACAACCGAAGACGATGGAAAATATGCTTTCGACGACTGTACATTCTTTTACAAAAGACCGGGAGTATTCGGTTTGTATCAGTCATGATTTCTTGAATCCGGGAGACCGCATCCTGTTTATTGACGATTTTCTGGCTAATGGGAATGCAGCTAAGGGGTGTATGGATTTAATCGTTCAGGCCGGGGCCGAATTGGTGGGGATGGGATTTATTATAGAAAAATCTTTCCAACCGGGGGGAAAAAGATTGAGGGAAAAGGGTGTAAAGGTAGAGTCGCTGGCCATTATTGAGAGCTTGGATAATTGTAAAATACAGATCAGGGACTGATTTGTTTGTCCGACTGATGGGTAGGTCTTCGGGAGGAGTTTCTTAAAAAATCCGGTACGAGACAGACAATGAGATGGGACTTCGGCCATTTGTAGCATTTAAGGAAAAGCAACATCGCTATTGTGATCAGAAGGGCAGCTCCGATACATACCTGCAGCGGGAATATCCAAAGATCATTTTGAGGAATAATCAAGGGAAGCAAAGCGATGGCGCTGGCAGGTGCGAATAATTTATTTATCCCTATAAACAAACAAAATAGACCGGAAACGATAGTGAGTGCTACCAGACTTTCCGGTAAACCGAGGTAATGATGTAAAATCCCTTGTAGTACGGTTCCCCAGAGGGCTGCTATTCCCAACACCAGGAATACCTGGACAGGCCGGTTCCGGAATCCCGCTTTCGAGTTTGCAAATTCTACGTAAGTGACGATAAGGGGCGGGGCAATAATATAGAGATGGGAACTATATACGAATCCGCTTAGAAAGAGAAGAAGACTTCCTCCGATCCTGCCCCATTGTTTTAATTCCTGTTTTCCTATCCTTGTTGTGGGGGTATACACTATTTTCTGGCGGAGATTCGTCTTTTCCATGAGAAATTGCCCGCTTAGGATGATAAACGACATCAGACAAACGGCCAGGGGGTATATCCAGCTTTCGGTTTTTAGTAAAACCGGTAACATACAAGCTGAAATAAGCGGAATTAAAGTTGTACGGGAAGTGACCAGACAGAAAGCAGCAAAAACAAAAGCCAGAAAGAGATTTATAACTAACGGAAAAGGGGAATAACGAACGAGGCAAATTCCGGCAATCGCTCCTAGGGTCATTAGAGGGACGAATTGAAACTTACTTATTTGCCATACCCGTTTATCGACTATCCACATCCCGGTCGTGAGAGCAGCCATTTCCGGAAAAATAATTTCTTTCTCTCCTGTTGCTTCCGAGAGGCCGACCATGGCCGAGATCATGAGTAAAGCGTATAAATACCTTTTCCCTTTGGCCGGGTCTACAGACCGTTTTATTTTTTTTAAGTTGTGCATGTGGAAAGCCGAGGATTTCGAATCCTTCTCATTGGGGGACAAAGATAGTTTTTTTACTTCAACCGGGAGAGGAAAAAATAAAAAAGGGAAAAATTGCCAACTTATCCGGAAAAATTGTCATTTTTTTTCTTTTAAAAGAAACGAACTTTGTACTATTCTAGTAAAACAAAAAAGACATGAGATTTTATTATTTTGTCATACTACTATTCGTTTTTACCGGTGAATTATTTGCACAGGAAAAGGAGGTAATAATGGAAAAAACGGGAAATAATTCTTCTGTTTGGGAAAAGGATACATTGCCTTTATCGCCGGACGAAAAAGAACGGTATAAAGAGTTTACCATTACTCTCAGTCGGTTTGATGTAGAAACCACTGTCAATCGGATAAAGCAAAATTTGAAGGAGATGGAAATTCCGGTTTTTGCATTATTTGACCACGGCAAAAATGCCCGGGAGGTTGATTTGGATTTACGGCCCACACAGGTCATTGTATTTGGTTCCCCTCGGGTAGGTACCCTGTTGATGCAGGAGAATCAGCTTATTTCTTTAGAGTTACCTTTGAAAATTGCTGTTTGGGAAGATGCGGAAGGGAAGATATGGGTAGGTTTCCTGCAAATAAAAAACAGGGTTCGGAACTACGGTCTTGAACAAAGTCCCATAATTGATAAAATGCAGCTTTTGTTGGAAGATATTGTCAAAAAATCCGTTTGATACGGTAGCAGGGAAAAACGAACAGCGGAGGGAATAGAAATGTAACAACATCCATTTTAGGTGTCTCTTCAAGTGGAAAGTGAGGTGTAAAATAGACTTTTAATTTTAAAACGCTTGGAAATCAGATCCAAAGCGGAATATAAACTTTTTTAAAATACAAATAAACATGAACGTATTGAAAATGATGGTATTGGGAGTAATGGTATTCCCTGTATTCGGAGTTTATGCTTCGGAGAAAGAAAATGAAAAGATAAACAAACAGGTGGAAGTGAAGGAATTGACGAAAGCGGAATTTCTGGAATTGGTTTACGATTACGAAGCTAATCCGCAAGAATGGAAATATAAAGGAGACAAACCTTGTATCGTCGACTTTTATGCTAGCTGGTGTGGTCCTTGCCGGATGCTTTCTCCGATACTGAAAGAAATCGCTAAGGAATACGAGGGGAAGATAAAGGTGTATAAAATAGATGTCGATAAAGAGAAGGCTTTGGCTGCGGATTTTCATATTCAAAGTATTCCAGCCTTATTGTGGTGTGCTCCGGATCGGAAACCGATGATGACCAATGGGGTATTATCCAAAGGAGAATTAAAAAAAATCGTAGAAGAAAAATTACTCACTGGGGAGAAAAAGAACTGAAAAGGAGATTCCGGATTTAATAATGTTTATATTTACAAAAATTTAAATCCCTTTTGTATGGAATATTATTTTAAGACGCGTTTAAAAGGGAGTATTGTACTGACTCCCTCTTTTCATCAAAATACGATGCTTCAGAAAGATAAGACCCTTTATAAGTTTATTTGGGTACAAAAGGGAAAACTTGCTTTAGAAGTGGATCATATTCCTTTGGTGCTGGAAGAAAACGAGATTTTACCGTTGACGCCTTTACACCATATTTCCATGCGTAAAATAGAAGGGAACTATTTGACTTTATTGTTTAACAGTAACTTTTACTGTATTTATGGGCATGACAATGAAGTGTCCTGCAACGGTTTTTTGTTTAACGGAACTTCGAATGTCATGCGATTGCAATTATCCGGACAGCAATCGGTGCTGTTACACGAAATTACTGATAAATTTGCCGGAGAATATAACATAAAAGACAATCTGCAGGAAGAAATGCTACGTATACTGCTGAAGCGTTTTATCATTACCTGTACCCGTATTGCCCGGGAGAAATTTTCTATCAATACGGAAAAAGAGAAGAGTTTCGATATGATCCGTCAATTTTATGTATTGGTGGACAACCATTTCCGGGAAAAAAAGAGGGTGCAGGATTATGCCGATATGTTACATCGGTCTCCGAAAACGCTTACCAATCTTTTTTCGGCATATCAATTACCTTCTCCTTTACGTATTATTCACCAGCGTTTGGAAGCAGAGGCGAAGCGACTCTTACTTTATACCTCCAAAAATGCTAAGGAAATAGCCGATATTTTGGGATTTGAAGACCTTTCGGCTTTCAGTCGTTTTTTCAAAAATATGACGGGGGAAAGTATATCAACATACCGGAAAAGAGAAAACGGGAGGAATTGACAACTTATCCGGTAAAATAGCCATTTATTTTCGTTTTAAAAGCTTCGATCTTTGTAGCATAAGTTTAACCATTAAAACGAAATAAAATGATGACCCGATTAAACACTTTATTCAACCGATTTTTGAACCTTGCAGCTTCTGCGCAAAAACTTGGAATCAATCTGATCCGTATAGCTATTTTAATTATTTTTATCTGGATAGGAGGCTTGAAGTTTTGGAATTACGAAGCAGAGGGAATTGTTCCTTTCGTTGCCAATAGCCCTTTCATGAGTTTTTTTTATACGAAAACTGCTCCAGAATATAAAGAGTACAAATTGAAAGAAGGGGAAAAAAATGACGTAAAACAGATGTGGCATAAGGAAAATAACACCTATGGATTTTCACGCGGGCTGGGAATACTTATAATGAGTATCGGTATGCTTGTATTTCTGGGGATTTTTTTCCCGAAAGTGGGATTGGTTGGAGCTCTGTTAGCGATTGTGATGACCTTGGGAACTCTTTCTTTTCTGGTGACGACTCCGGAGGTATGGGTACCTGATTTAGGAAGTGGGGAACATGGTTTTCCTTTGTTAACCGGAGCCGGTAGGCTGGTTATTAAGGATACTGCTATTTTGGCCGGAGCCCTTGTCTTGCTTTCTGAGTCCGCTCAACGGATTTTGAAAAAGTGATTTTAGCCTGTAAAACGTTCGCAGGATCTGCTGGAAAGAAGAATAAATATATTTGAATATAGAATTCGTGAATGAAAAGAGGGGAAAACAAACTGTAAAATTGAAAAACATGAAACGAGTAGATGCTATTATAATAGGATTTGGAAAAGGCGGAAAAATATTGGCTGCCGATTTGGCAAAAAGAAACTGGGAAGTGGCTATGGTGGAACGTTCCGATAAGATGTATGGAGGTAGCTGTATCAATATCGGATGTATACCGACCAAAACTTTAGTCCACGATGCTCAATTGGCAGCGAACCGGAGCAATTTGTCTTTCGAAGAAAAAAGGGAGTACTACCGTCAGGCTATTTTGCGGAAAGATGAGGTGACTTCTTTTTTGAGGGAAAAGAACTATAAAAATCTGGCGGATTTGGAAAATGTAACCGTGTATACGGGAGAAGGTTCTTTTATCGATTCTGATACAGTTCGGGTACATACGGAGGAAGAAGATATTTTATTGCAATCGGCTCACATCTTTATCAATACAGGGGCCGAAACGGTAATTCCTCCTTTGGAGGGAATTCAGGAAAATCCCTATGTATACACCAGTACTTCTTTGATGGAGCTGGCAGATTTACCCCGTCGTTTGGTGATTGTAGGGGGAGGATATGTGGGGTTGGAATTTGCGTCTATGTATGCTTCGTTCGGTTCGGAGGTATTTGTTTTGGAAGGTTATTCTGAGCTAATTCCCCGGGAGGACCGGGATATTGCTGCACAGGTAAAAGAGGTATTGGAGAAAAAAGGAATTTCTTTCCACCTGAATGCTAAGGTAACCCATGTAAAACAAAGGGAAAAAGGGGTGAAAGTAACATATGAGGATGTGCTGACAAAACAAAAGAAAGAGCTAGAAGCGGAAGCTGTATTATTGGCTACCGGCAGACGTCCGAATACAACGGAATTGCATTTGGATAAAGCGGGAGTGGAAGTGGATGAGAGGGGAGCTATTCGGGTAGATGAGCATTTAAAGACTACTAATTCCCACATTTGGGCTCTCGGTGATGTAAAAGGCGGATTACAGTTTACCTATATATCTCAGGACGATTACCGGATTATTCGGGAAAATTTATTTGGAAAAAAAGAGCGGAATCTGAACGACCGGGAACCTGTCAGTTATTCGGTATTTATAGATCCTCCTTTAGCCCGTATCGGGATGAGTGAAGAGGATGCCCGGAAGCAACAATTGGATATCAGGGTAAATAAATTGGCTGTGGCTGCTATACCCCGGGCCAGGACCTTAGGGCAGACAGAGGGGATCTTCAAGGCTATCATCGATAGACGTACGGATAAAATACTGGGATGTACATTATTTGGTCCGGAAGCCAGTGAAGTTATAAATATGGTTGCTTTAGCAATGAAGTCAGGGCAAAGTGCTGCTTTCCTTCGGGATTTTATATTTACGCATCCCAGTATGAGTGAGGCTTTAAATGAATTATTCGGATAGGGAAAAAGAAAATACGGAACTGTCAAAATGACCAATAAGTAAGCACTTTGACAGAAAAGACAATAAAAGAAAGGGGGGTGGAAGGCGGAGAGAAAGAAATTTGAGAATTATTGTTATTTTTGAAAATCTTTTTAAAGTTTTGGCCGTAAAATTGATAGTACAGAAGGAGAAGAAGCTTGGGAATGAACGAAATGTTCCTGGGGTGATATAAACGTAATAAAAATATGGCGTACATAGACTATTACAAAATTTTAGGTGTTAATAAGGATGCTTCTCAGGAGGCTATTAAAAAGGCTTATAAGAAATTGGCCCGTAAACATCATCCTGATTTGAATCCGAATGATCCGGATGCTCAGCGGAGGTTTCAGGAGATCAATGAAGCTAACGAGGTATTGAGTGATCCGGAAAAGCGTAAAAAGTATGACCAGTATGGAGAAAACTGGAAACATGCGGAAGAATTTGAAAAACAGCGGCAGCAATATGGCCAATATCAAGGACAGGCTGGAGCGGGAAGCGGAGGTGGATTTTGGTCGTCGGGCGGTGGATTTTCAGGAGATGGGGAATTCTCTGACTTTTTTGAGTCTCTTTTTGGGGCGCAAGGAAGGAGGCGTACGAGAAGTACCGGTTTACGAGGGCAAGATTATAATGCCGAGTTACAACTATCTTTACGGGATGCTGCGGAGACCCATAAACAAGTACTGACAGTAAACAATAAAAAAATCCGGATAACCATTCCGGCAGGGGTGGAGGATGGACAGACGATTAAATTAAGTGGTCAGGGGGGACCGGGTGCGAATGGCGGTCCCGCAGGTGATCTGTATATTACTTTTGTCATTCCGGAAGATCCGGTGTATAAACGGGAAGGGAATAATTTGTATAGGACGGCGCCTTTGGATTTATATACGGCCGTATTAGGTGGAGAACAGGTTGTAGAAACATTGGGTGGAAAGGTAAAATTAAAAGTAAAACCGGAAACGCAGAACAATACAAAAGTCCGTTTAAGAGGGAAAGGATTTCCGGTCTATAAACAAGAGGGGCAATATGGGGATTTGATCGTTACGTGGTCTGTGAAAATCCCTACAGACTTATCCGATAAGCAGAAAGAGTTGTTCCGGGAATTACAACGTTCACATTAAAAGGAAGGACCATGGAAACAGATTTAATTATTGTCAGTGATTATTGCCGGGAAAGTCATATCGAACAGTCGTTTGTCGTTTTATTGTGGCAGGAAGGATTGATAGACATCAAGCAAGAAGAAGGCCGGGAATATTTATTCGTTTCCCAACTGAGGGATTTGGAACGGTATTCGCGGATGTATTATGACTTATCCATTAATATTGAAGGTATCGATGCCATACGGCATTTGTTGAGTCGTATAGAAGATATGCAGCATGAACTCCATCGGCTCAGGGGAAGGTTGAGGAGATTCGAGGTGGGGGAAGAATATCCGGAATATTATGAATAATTTGCTCTGGGAAAAGAAAGAGACCGCTGAGGTTATTTTTTTGTAGAAATCGGGAGCGGTGTCGGCTTCATTTTTAAAAATATGAAGTAGAATAGGGTTATTATTTACTTACTTAATTTAAGCTTTATGGAAAAACTATTTTTATTTCTGGCTGACGGCTTTGAAGAAATCGAAGCTTTAGGTACGATAGATGTTTTGCGCCGGGGAGGTGCAGAAGTTAAGACCGTTTCTATCTATAACCGCAGAGAAGTAAAAGGAGCTCATGAGGTGACGGTTATAGCGGATTCTTTATTGAAAGAGATAAAGGGAGAGGAAGCAGAAGTTCTTATTTTTCCGGGTGGTATGCCGGGAGCTTTGAATCTATCCGAATGCGAACCCTTGATGGAAATGCTGAGAAGACATTTTGAGCGGCAAAAGCCGATTGCTGCTATTTGTGCGGCTCCGGCACTGGTATTGGGAAAATTACCTTTGAAAAAAGATATTCACATGACCTGTTATCCCGGTTTTGAAAAATATTTACCCGGAATTCAGGTTTCGGAAGAGGGAGTTGTTGTTGATGGAAATATAATTACCGGAAAGGGACCTGGTTTTGCTTTGGCTTTCGGACTGAAGATTTTGGCTTATCTGAAAGGATCTGAATGTGCAGCTGATGAGGTGGCTGAAGGGATGTTATTGTAAAAGATAAAAGAAAGAAAAAATAACAAGGGCTTGAAAATTTATTTCTAATCCTTGTATGTCGTACGAACCAATACTTTTTCCCTTACCCGCTGATTAATGAACATGGCAGAGGCTGAAGAATACATCCTCAGGAGTTTGCGTCTCATTAATCAGCGAATCTTTTCCCTAATTCATATACTTTTTTAATGTTTCCCTCAATAACTGGGGAGAAATGGGTTTTGTGAGGTAATCGCTGCAACCGGCTTGTAAAGAGTTTTGCCGGTCACTGTCAAAGGCAAAAGCTGTAATGGCAATAATAGGGATTTGAGGGTTGAGAGCCCGGATTTGCCGGGTAGCTTCTAAGCCGTCCATCAAGGGCATTTTGATATCCATGAGAATAAGGGCAGGAGAAAGAGTTTTATATTTTTCCACGGCTTCGATACCGTTGCAGGCCCGAACAATTTCATAATCTTTTTTCAATATAGTGGAAATCAGGAGAAAATTGCTGTCTGTATCTTCTGCTACTAAGATAAGGGAACGGCCTTGAGCGTTTTCTGGATTCATTTCAGAATTATTCATAAGATTAACTGAATTATTGTCGTTTTTATAATGAATATAGGGCAAACAGAACCAAAAACAGGAACCCTTGCCTTCTTCCGATTCAACACCGATTTGTCCCCCCATCTGTTCTACCAGATTTTTGCAGATAGAGAGTCCTAATCCCGTACCGGGTACAAAGGTATTAAGTTTTACAAATCGTTCAAAAATATTTTTTTGTTTTTCCGGAGGAATGCCTATACCGGTATCGGTGACGGAAAATTTTATAAAATTGTGAGAAACGGTATAACTCAGCGTAATACTACCGGAAGAAGTAAATTTTAAAGCATTATTGATAAAATTTGTAATAATCTGGGTTAAACGGTTCTTATCACTTTCTATAATACATACCGGTAGATGCGAACCAAATATTAATTCCACTTCCGTATTCGCTTTTACTGAAATCGTTTGGATAATTTCTGCACATAAATTGTTAACATCGATTTTTCCGTATGTAAATTCAAAGGTACCGGATTCTATTTTAGAAAGATCCAATATATCGGAAATGAGTTGTAACAGTAGATCGCTGTTTTTTTGTATAATAGAAAGGTATTCCTGTTGCTCTTGGGTGTCTTGGGTATCTACCAATAAGCTGGAAAATCCGACAATTGCATTGAGAGGAGTACGTATTTCGTGACTCATATTGGCTAAAAAAGCAGATTTGAGTTTATCTAAGGTTTCCGCTTTGTTTTTAGCTTCTATTAATTCTGTTTCGATTGCTTTTGTTTCGGTGATATCGAAGTTTACGCCTATCAATTCGATATTGTTTTTAGCGGGATCATACTCTTTGACTGTAATATTACAGCGTAGCCATTTCAGATTGCCGGGAGAAGTGATAACGCGGATTTGTTTTTTTAGACTGGTAATTTTTCCGGCTATCATATCTTTATATCCCTGTATCAGCATTTGAGCGTCTTCCGGATGAAGGTGGGCATAAATTCCTATAATATTTTCCATGGGAGTATCCTCGTTTTCGTTCAGATTTTTATACCATTGACTGATGGCAAATCCGTCTTTTGTCAGAGGATTCCACTTGAAATAGCCTATTTTAGCAAATCCGGCTATAAGGGAAAAAAAGTTTTCAAAATTCTGAATCCGGTTGTGTGCACTCAGCGTATCTGTATTGTCGATGATGATTAAAATATAATTTTCGAAATTTCCTTCTTCATCGTATAAAGGTTTTGCTCTAACCAACAGATTTTTGATCCCTTTTTGCACGGAAGTGTAATAGTGGTTTACTTTGGAAAAGTCGTATTTTAATTCAAAATTCATGTCTTCTTTATTCCTGAATTGTTGTTTCAATTCAGGAGAGAAGTTCGGATTTTCAAATAGCGTAACCCCTAAAGCTTCTTTTTTTTCTTTCAGCCCGAAGATACTCATATCTTTCTCGTTCAAATCCTTCAGGACTCCATTCCGATCGTAAATTTCAATCCCTACGGGTATATTTGCGAAGAGATTCCGAAGTGTTTTTTCGCTGTGGTCAAGAGCTTTATGGGCTTTAAATGTTTCGGTAATATCGGAAAAAAAGCAAATGACTTCGTCAGCGGAGGCAGCATAGAGAATGACCCGGAAATATACGGTTTCCGCTTTATTCTGGTAAGTCATTTGTGTATATCCACCTTCTTCGAAAATTTTTTTCAGACGGGAGAGCTGAGTATCAAAAGGTATCGTTGAAATGCATTCGCTTCCTTTCCGGTTTAAATATTCTTGAATCGGTTTGCCTGTCAGTTTTTCAAAGGCCGGATTCAAGTCAATAAACCGATAATCTACCAGTTGATGATTTTGATCGTAGAGAATTTTAAAGCGAATATAGGCAATCGGCATATGTATATAGAGATCCCGGAAATATTCCCTTTCTATCTGGGCTTCTTTTTCGGATTCCAATAGCTTCAGACAAAGGCTGATAATATTGGCTAGTGAGGCCAACCATTGATAGTCTTCATTTTGCCAGTTCCGGTATCGGTCTACAATGTCTATACCCAGGTATCCATGGGTTTTATTCCCGGAGGCCATCGGCACAATCATGAGGGATTTTATACCCTGGCGGACGAGGATTTCTTTTTCCTGTTGGGCCGCTGCCGGCATCTCATTCAAGGAATAAAGTATAATGGGGCGCTGAGCCTTTAAGGTTGCCGTAGCCCAGGGAGTATCCTTTAGTTTAAGATCCTGCAGCCACTCTTGTTGAGCGGAAACCTCAGGTGCAACGACTTCGTAAGTGCATTTCTGACTTGTCCCTTCCTTGTTGTATTGAAAAATATACACCCGGCTTCCTTGAAATTGTATCAAAATGTCCTCCAATATTTTCCGGATCACTTTTCCGATATCTTTTGTTTGCATAAAAGAAAGAAGAGAACGGGAAATACTGTGTTGCCTGTAGAGCAATTCATTTATTTGCTGGACGGTAGAATGTTGAGTTTCAGGGTTATCTATGCATTGAATAAAACCGTAAGCGATAATCTGTCCGTTTTCAGTTTTTTCTTTATGATACATTTTGGAATGTATCCATTTTTCCCCGTAACGGGAAAGGATAGGGAAAGTCTGTTCGTAAACTTCCTGGTTTTTGATGGTAGCGAATTCACTGCTAATTCGGTTTTTATAGTCATCTCTTATGAGATTATAAAAGTCCCAAAAAGGAAGGAGATCCGATTTTAATCCCAATAAGTCCTGTAAAAAATCGGAACATATATATACTTCCTGTTTAAAATCTGCTTTCCACCATCCGATATTTGCTGCTTTGAGGAGTTTTTGTATTTCGTTTTGCTCAAATTCGTTTTTCACTACCATTTTGGTGTTGTATTTTACTGATCAAGCCAGTGGCTTATTTATTTCCTGACGCTCAAGCCGTTCAACGTATTCGATTTATAATAGCAAAAGTAATAATTATTTTGAGAGAGAAGGCGAATTTCTGAAGTTTAGAGAGAATTTGCCTAAAAGCTGTGAGGAGCATTGAAAAATCCCCTTTTTCAAGCTTCTTAACTTGAAAAAGGGGATTTTTTCGGGTAAGCTAAAATTTTATTTTCTTTAGGAGAATTGGGTTTATGAGCGGGAAGAGATTGCTGGGAGTTTGTTTATTTCCGGAGGGCTTTGTTTATCTTTTCCAAAGGCAAAGGTTTGGTGCATAGAAACCACTCATAGCATTTTATACCTTCGCTTTCATCGTTCACTCTTTCTTCTGCTTTTTCCATAGAAGCGGGTATGGGAGCGATGACCTCATCTCCTGGCTGCCAATCGGCAGGAAGAGCTACTCCGAAATGATCGATCGTCTGTAAACCGATTAAAATCCGTTTCATTTCTTCAAAATTACGTCCTAATGTCATCGGATAATAGAGGATCGTCCGGATGGTACCTTCAGGGTCAATAAAAAATACGGCTCTTACCGCTTGGGTCTTGCTTTCACCGGGCTGTAACATACCATAAGCTTTTGCAACATTCATGCCTACATCGTCGATTAAGGGAAAACAAATCGTGATATTTTTCATGCCTTTATAATCGATTTTTTCCTGAATGGTTCTCAGCCAGGCGATATGGCTGTAGAGTCCGCCGATAGAAAGCCCTACCAGTTGACAGTTGAGCTTTTCAAATTCTTCTGCCATGCTGCCGAAAGTGATGAATTCGGTGGTGCAAACCGGAGTAAAATCGCCTGGATGACTAAATAGAATGATCCATTTTCCTTGGTAATCGTCCGGAAAGTTAATTTCCCCGCGGGTGGTCATTGCTTTAAAAACAGGGGCATCATCCCCGATACGGGGCATTACGTGTGTGTCATTTTCCATAATCTGCATGTTAAATAAGTTAAATAGTCAAGAATAAAAATCTTTCTTTGTGATCGAAAGGATATTTTCCTTTTTCGTTTTTATTGTTTACGCGGAAATAACAGAATGGTTTACTACTTCGCCGGGAAGATAAAAGAGTCGAACGATAAAAAGGGAGAAGAAGAAGCTAAATAAAAAGCCGTTTTTTTATACTTTTTTTCGGTTAAATCATTTACCTTTGTACATAAAGCGGGTAAGATGGGTGGGTAAATAAAGATCGAATCCAGATTAAAATGAATCTGAAAATTATTGTAGGATGTATCGTAGCTTTGTTAGCCTTGGTAAATCCCCTACAGAAAATATTAATTGTTACTTCTTTGCAAGAACGGTTTACACGCGAGGAATTGCGGTATATTTCAGTAAAGTCAACGATTACTGCCGCCCTTATTTTGATCTTTTTTTTATTTTTGGGAGAGTTGACTTTTTCTTATGTGTTTCGCGTAGAACTTTATTCTTTTCAGATAACCTGTGGGGCTGTATTGATTTATAACGGTTTATCCGGTTTGTTAAAAGGATTTTTCCTGAAAGTTGATGAGCATATTAAATTAGCTGATTTGACGACTGTGCCCATTGCCATTCCTATGATTGCGGGACCGGCAACCATTACGGCGGCTGTTACTTTCCCGGTTCAGTATGGACGGGAGATTACAATTATTGCTATATTAATTGCATTGGTTATCAATTTGTTTTGCATGTTACAGGCCCGGAGAATCGGAAATTTTCTGATAAAATACAATTTTATGAATCCTTTGATACGGATCATCGGATTGATTGTAGCTACTATCGGTTTACAAATGGTGTTTGACGGAATTACCTTGTTTATCCGCTCTTTGGCATAAATCGTTAAGTTTTTTCAGCAGTTTAAATGTGTTCCGCCTATTTGGGAAAAGAAAAAATATTGCATACGAAAATCAGTATAGTATTATGATTTTTCAGGTAGATAAAGAGGAGATTTATCAGTTAGCTGTAGAATTCCGGCGACATTTCCATCGTTGGCCTGAAGTTTCCGGACAGGAAGTTGCGACCCAGGCTTTTGTGACAGCTCAACTGGAGCGCTATGGGATTGGATATCGTAAGATTGGTACGGGGATTATAGCCGAAGTGGGAGCTGGAAATAGATGTGTGGCCATCCGGGGAGAGATGGACGCCTTACCGGTAAGGGAAGAAACCGGTCTGGCTTATGCCTCTGCTCGGGAAGGTGTCATGCATGCTTGTGGGCATGATATGCATTTAGCTATCGTATTAGCTGTAGCCATCGCTTTGAAAAAGCAGGAGGATCGATTGAATAAGATCGTAAAAATTTTATTCCAACCGAGTGAGGAGAAGCGGCCGGGAGGTGCCCGTTTACTATTACCCGAATTATTAAAAGATCCTGTGCCGGAAGCTATTTTTGCCCAGCATGTTTATCCGGAGCTTCCAACAGGAAGCGTAGGGATACGTCCAGGGGCTTTTTTTGCCTCTTCGGATAATATTATTTTTTCGGTAGAGGGTCAGGGCACGCATGCGGCTATGCCTCAAAATGGTTCTGATCCCATATTAGCAACTGCTTGTTTAATTCAGTTTTATCAGACTTTAATTACTAAATTCAGGAATCCTTTTATTCCGGCCGTGCTCTCCATTACTGCTATACAGGGAGGAGGTGCTAATAATGTTATTCCTGACCGGGTAGAGGTCAGGGGAACGATGCGAACTCACGATAATGCTTTGCGGGATCGTTTATTTGTTTATCTGGATGAAAAATCAGAAGACATCTGCAGTTTATATGCTTGTCAGTTTAAACGGGACAAAACAGCCAATGGCTTACCTGTACTTGTAAATCATAAAGATTTGACGGCGGATTTTGTCAAACGGGCTTCTGGTTTGCTTGGGGAAGAATGTGTGCGGTTTATGGACCCTCTTATGTTGGGGGAAGATTTTGCCATTTATTTGCAGCATATTCCCGGTATTATGTGGTTGCTTGGGGTACGTCCTCCGCAGGAAAAAACAATGTTTCCTTTGCATAGCCCGAAATTCGCCCCGGATGAAAATGCTATGCGTACGGGGATAGAGGTGTTGTGGGAAGTCGTTATACAGGCTTAATTGTTCAAAAGGTTAATTTTACGATTGCTTTTGTGCCCCTTGGTTGCGGATATAGTGTCCGAAAGGTCTATCCTCTGGCTGTAGACCTTTGTGTCTAGAGGTGTGTCCCCATAGGAAATATACCTGAATGATCGCAAAAATATAAGATCGGTTGAGAATTTGAGTAGAAATTTTGTTTCTGAGGGGAAAAATCATGCTTATTTTTATAACTTAAAATACTGTGGATATGAATATTGAAGAACTTCGGGAATATTGTCTTTCTTTGAAAAATGTAACAGAATCTTTTCCCTTCCGGAATTTTTCTCCTAATGATGTATTGGTATTTAAGGTAGAAAATAAGATGTTTTTGCTTACCGATCTGAATGCTGGAGAATTAGCTGTTACCTTAAAATGCGGAACGGAGTCCGTAGCAGATTTAGCAGAATATTGGAGGGCAGTTGAAAGGGCTCGTATGCCGGGGTGGATGGTCCTCTACCTGAATCGGGATATGTCCGGAAAGGAAATAAAACAATGGATATTTCGTTCGTATCAGGAAGTCATTCAGGCTTTACCGTTGAAAGTACGGATAAAGTATAAAGAGAATATAGATCGGAATTAAATAAATTTATTTTCAGTGCGTTAATGGGATGTTTAAAGTTTGCTATAACTTTATAGAAAAGACTTTTTTGTTGGATAATTCGATAGGGATTAGGTAAAATATGACTGTTTAATACTTATATTTGCGTTATTTCTGTAGGGAATTCGATAAAATTAATAATGATAATTAGTATGAATAAAAAATTGTATTTGTCAATGATGGCTTTTGCATTGGCTTTGGCTGCTTGTAGCGGAAAGAAAGAGGCTGTCCGCACTACAGGTATTAAAATCTCAAATCTGGATACGACGGCTTTGCCGGGTACGGATTTCTATCAGTATGCATGTGGGGGCTGGATGAAAGCCAATCCGCTGAGTCCGGAATATGCTCGTTTTGGAACCTTCGATCAGTTGGCTGAAAATAACAGGCAGCAATTAAAAGAATTAATTGAGGGACTGGCTGCTCAGAAGTCAGAACCGGGAACGATAGCCCAGAAAATAGGCGATATTTATAATATGGCTATGGATGCTGGGAAATTGAACGCGGAAGGGGCTGCTCCCATACGTGCGGAACTGGAAAAAATTGCGGCCTTGAAAAATACCGAAAATATGTCCGGTATGGTGGCCGAAATGCGCAGAAAGGGGTTTGATCCTTATTTTGCCGTCTATGTGGGGCCCGATGACAAGAACAGTAAGATGAATATTGCGATGACGATGCAGAGTGGATTGAGTTTGGGAGAACGGGAGTACTATCTGGAGGAAGATGAGCATATGAAAGAAATTCGGGATAAGTTTAAAATCCATATTGTGAAAATGTTTCAGTTGGCCGGAGCTTCGGAAGCAGAGGCACAGAAAGCTGCTGCGGATGTGATGGAAATCGAGACCCGTTTGGCTAAGGCTGCTTATGACAATGTAAAACTTCGGAATCCACAGCTGAATTATCATAAAATGACGTTGGTCGATGTAAAGAAAGAATTCCCGGGTATTGATTGGGAAACTTATTTTGATACGATGGGATTAAAGGGGTTGCAGGAGTTGAATGTCGGGCAACCGGAATCTTTAAAAGAAGTAGCTGATATTTGGAAAACAGTACCTTTGGATATACAGAAGTCTTATTTACAATGGAAGGTGCTGGACGCTGCTGCCCCTTATTTGAGTGATGATTTTGTAAACCAGAATTTTGATTTTTACGGAAAAACGTTGTCGGGTACACCGGAGTTAAAAGCTCGTTGGAAACGGGCCGTAGGTACGGTGAATGGCGTGTTGGGAGAAGCTGTAGGACAGCTGTATGTGGAGAAGTATTTTCCGGCTGCTGCCAAAGAGAGAATGGTAGCTCTTGTACATAATTTACAAACGGCTTTGGGAGAAAGAATTAAAAATTTGGATTGGATGAGCGAAGAAACCAAAACAAAAGCTTTGGAAAAACTCTCTACCATATATATAAAAGTGGGATATCCTGATAAATGGCGGGATTATTCCGGTTTGGAGATTCAAAACGATTCTTATTGGAATAATATCGTCCGCTCTAATGAATTCGATTTCGATTATATGATTGCCGATGCCGGCAAACCGGTGGACAGGGACAGATGGTATATGACTCCTCAAACGGTAAATGCTTATTACAATCCGACGACAAATGAAATTTGTTTCCCCGCAGGTATTCTGCAGTATCCTTTTTTCGATATGAATGCTGACGATGCATTTAATTACGGAGCTATCGGAGTTGTAATCGGACACGAGATGACTCACGGCTTTGATGATCAGGGGAGACAATACGATAAAGAAGGAAACTTGTCCGATTGGTGGACAGCAGAGGATGCAAAAATTTTCGTCGACCGGGCTCAGGTGATGGTGAATCATTTCGACAGTATTGAAGTATTACCGAGATTACACGGAAACGGCAGACTGACATTGGGTGAGAATATTGCAGATCATGGCGGATTGCAGGTGGCTTACACAGCTTTTCAGGAGGCTACAGCCGGACAACCTTTAGACAGGGTTGACGGGTTTACTCCCGAACAACGTTTTTTCCTGGCTTATGCCAATGTGTGGGCTGGCAATATCCGGGATGAACAAATTCGTTTGTTGACAAAATCGGATCCTCATTCTTTGGGACGCTGGCGGGTAAACGGAGCTTTACCCCATATCACTGCCTGGTATGAAGCTTTTAATATACAGGAAAACGATCCGTTGTATCTGGCTCCTGAGAAGAGAGTTGCGATTTGGTAAAACGGTTGAATGCTTAAGTATTTTTGAATTTTTCAAAGAATATCTCGTTCTGAAAAATTTACTAGTGAGTGGTTAAGGGATGTTCCACCACTCGTTAATATCGGCCGAACTAACTCGAAAGGAGTTAGTTCGGTTTTGAATGGATTTTAACATTCCGGTTTTATCTGTCACCAAGTTCCGCCAATCAGGCCTGAAGGAAGACGATCGGCAGGGCGCCCATCACAAAGGCTGATCTAGTTAAATTTTTCCGTTCCTCCCTTTAATTTTTTTAAGGCTTTTACCAAAAAGAGGGCAGAAATGATACCTGCTAGTAAATCGGAAATCGGATTGGCGAACCAAACTCCTTCCAGTTGGGTGAAAGGAGGAAGAATATAGAGCATGGGAATAAGGATAATCACCTGGCGCAATAGGGAGAGAAAGGCTGCAATACCGGCTTTGCCTATCGATTGGTAATAGTTACCGGTGATAATCTGAAAGCCTACGATGGGGAAAAATAAGGTAAAAATTCGTAATCCCTTTCGGCCGAGTTCAAATAATTCCGGATTGTCGTTATTAAAAATGCGTACGATAGCTCCCGGGAAAAGTTGTGTAAGGAGAAAACCGCCTATGGCAATAGAGGTCGCAGCCCAAATACACGTGATCAGGGTATCGCGCACGCGAGCGTATTGTTTTGCACCGAAGTTAAAACCGATAATGGGTTGAGAAGCCATATTTATGGCTATAATACTCATCACCAATAATTGGGCGACGCTATTGATAATCCCCATCGCTCCGACGGCCAATTCTCCTCCGTAACGAATCAATTGTGTATTCAATACTGCTTGTACGGCACTGGCTGCCAGTTGCATGGAAAAGGGAGCAAATCCGATGGTCAGGATATAATAAATAATTTGTCCGTTCAATTTTAAATTGGCCAAATGCAATTTCAGAACCGATCTTTTGCTGTAGAAATGAGCGACGACCCAAATGCAAAGTATAAATTGAGAGATAATCGTGGCAATAGCAGCTCCTTTTACGCCCATGTCGAATCCAAAAATGAAAATAGGGTCCAATATCGTATTGGTGCCGGCTGAAATAAAGAGCGAATACATTGCTATTTTAGGGTTTCCTTCAGCCCGGCAGGCATTATTCAAAATAAATCCGATAGTAGCAAATACATTGGCAAAAAGAATATATTCGAAATATTCCAGCGCATAGGGTAAAGCTCCCTGACCGGCTCCGAACATTTTCAGTAGAGGATATCGATAAATATAACCGAATAACGTCAGTAAAGCTGAAATGATGATTCCCAATGTGACAGCATTTCCCAAAACCCATTCGGCCCGTTTGTAGTCTTTTTTCCCCATGTTGATAGAAATCCGGACATTGGCACCGATAGCAACCAGCATTCCGAATGCAAAAATAATCAGCATAAGGGGAAATACGGCACTTAAACCCGACAGGGCAAGGGCATCTACCCCCCGCCCAATAAATATCCGGTCTACAATATTATATAATGCGTTCACGACTACGCCTGTAAAAGCCGGAAGAAAATACTTCCATAACAGGCGTTTAATATTCATATCCTCTAGTTCCTTTATATTTTGTATAGCCTTTTCCATGGTCTGTAAAAGTAAGGATAAATATCGAGAGATACGCAGGTATGCAAAGATAGTTATGAACAGCTGATTGCCTTTCGGCCGGAAGGAGATTCGAAACCGGTATCGGTGAATCTGTTCCACGAAGAGTTCCTTCGGGAAGAAAGGAAGGTTTATCGCTTTTTGCTAAAGCCAGAAAAACGGGATCATCCTTGGAGGATACATATATCTAAGTATTTTCCCTTTAAAATATTTTCCCTTTTAGACAAATTAAATGTTTTTCTCAAGTCGATAAACCAAACAAATCTTTTTTTCACTCGTACTATAACTGTAAAAAATATTCTTTGGAAGGAAACCATTGATTCGGAACTAACGTTATAATTGAAAACTAAATTAAAGAAGAGAGATGAAAAAAACATTCGTAATGCTGTTAATTATTGCGTCGACACCGTTATTGTCGTTCGCACAGGAAAGAACAGAAATAGTCGTACAGGAGAAAAACACCGGCTGGAGTGGATATGTGACCAATCGTTTTTGGGATAATTGGTTTATTTCCGTAGGAGCTGGTGCTCAAGTGTATTTTGGACAGAGTGACTCAAAAGGAAAATTTGGTAAGCGTATTGCACCTGCCTTTGACTTTTCTGTAGGTAAGTGGTTTATGCCCTCTTTAGGATTACGGGCACAAGCAAGTGGGTTCAGGTTAAAAGGTTTTACTTACGACCCGAATAATATGTACGTAAAAGGAGGACCGAACCACAAGGGGTTATACAAACAAAGCTGGCAACAGTTTAATGTTCATGGGGATATTTTGATCAATTTATCCAACTGGATAGGGGGTTATCGTGTAGATCGTTTTTACGAAGCCGTGCCTTATATCGGTTTTGGTATTATGCATGCCTGCCGGGCTGCCGACAATAACGTGTTTACAGCCAATGCCGGTTTGATCAACAAAATGCGTTTGTCTGATGCCTTTGACCTGAATATCGAAATCCGGGGATCTGTTTTTGAGAAAAAATTTGCAGGAGAACAAGGCGGTAAAAGAGCTAACGGTATCCTGACCGTGACGGCTGGTTTTACTTACAAATTCAACCAACGTCATTTCCAACGCAGCGTAGCTCCCGTGGTAATGGCTGAAGATATCGCTTTGGCTGCAACAGCTCAGCAGTTAGAAGATACCCGTGCTGCCTTAGCACAACAACAAGCTTACAACCGCGAATTGCAGACGGAGTTGAACCAGGTTAAAAATATGAAACAGGAAGTGAAGGTAGAAAAAGAGGTGTTGGTAGCACCCCGCGCCATTTTCTTCACCATTAACCGGGCAAATATTACGGCTAAAGATAAAATTAACCTGAAATATTTAGCTGATCAGATTAAGCAGAATCCGGATAAACAATATACCATTGTGGGTTATGCAGATAAAGCTACCGGCACTCCGGAATTCAATATGCAGTTGAGCCGGAAACGGGCAGAGAATGTATATAATGTTTTGACGAAAGATTTCGGAGTAAACCCGAGTCAGTTGAAAGTGGAAGCTAAAGGAGGTGTATCCGACCTGTTTGACAGCAACCCACTTAACCGTGTAACCATCATAGAATAATCTTTTCGGAATTTCTTGATCATTATTTTGCCGGAAATAAACTGTAAAAAGTCTGTTTCCGGCAAAGTATTTTTGGGAATATCGTACAATCTTTTTAGTATCTCTCCGGGTGTTCTGTGTGTACGATGGATGTCCTAATTTTCTTTTTCATATATTAATCCGACGTTATCAACCCAGAATTTACTGTCAATGCTACCGATATAGGCTCCTCCATTACTGGAAGAAATACGGAGGACAATGTGGGTTACTTCTTCCTGAGGAGCTGCCCAACCGATTTCCTGGATAGGAACCATTTTCCCCTGACTATTCCGTGTGTAATAAGCATCTTTTCCATTTATCAGTCCCATATAAGATTTGTAGAAAGACTCGTTGGAAATGTCACCGTAGTAAATCGGCAACCGATGTCCGTTTTGCCATTCCGTTACAGACTGGTCGAAACATTCCCAGGCTGTACCTACTCTTTTCGCGTATACATTTCCTTCCGCATCTTCCCAACGATGTTGTAATAACAGACAGGTTTCAGCCATATCGCGGTCTGTACGGGGTTCCGGTTTGCCGAAACCGGAAGCATAAGTACGCAATCCTCCTGTAACGACTTTATAATCGTATGTCAAGGCTTTCGGACGTTTGGTAAAAGGAATACCGCTGATGAGTTTGCTCTGGGGATTTTTGGTGTCTGTGATCGGTTCTACCATTTCTCCTAAAAAAATGGTTCCGCCGGCAACGACGCGAATATTGAATAATCCCAATACTTTACAATGTTCCATGCGGGTTTCCAAACGGGCACAATATCCTTCTCCCCGGGGTTCCGGAAAAACGGTAATACTGGTTTTTACGACACCACTTACCCGGGCCATTACGGAAGAAGTTCCCCAAGGAGAATCCGTATTTTTATAGGGCGTATTGTTTTTTAAAGTGTCACCTGTCGTCAGCTCGTATAAATATTTTGTATTTCCTCCGATGATAAAGGATTCCTTTACTTCCCTTACCATCCAACGATCCATATCTCCGTATTCTATCGGTTCTACGATTTCTGTTTGAGCGATTACCGGAAACATAAAACAAAGTCCGATACCTGAGGTCAGAATAAATTTCAAGTTAAAAGGAAATAAATTCATATCTTCAATATTTTAATTTTATTAAAAATACTTCAGATATGCAAAAATAATGCCAAACAAAGAATTGATGGAAAGAAAGTCACGGCAGGATTGCGGTTTCCTTTTTTTGTGTAGGACTTTCCAGTTTGCTTTCAATTTTTGTCAGCATAAGGGTTAAAGCTCCGTCGCCGGTGATATTACAAGCGGTCCCGAAACTATCCTGTAAAGCGAAAATTGTGAGTAATAAAGCTGTACCGGCTTCATTAAAGCCCAATATGGAAATAACGATTCCCAAAGAAGCGATGACCGTGCCTCCGGGTACTCCCGGGGCTCCTATGGCGAATATGCCCAACAATAAAATGAATAAAACCATTACCGACATGGTAGGTAAAGTTCCGTACAACAGAAGAGAAACCGTCATGACAAAGAAAACTTCGGTCAAGATGGAACCGCATAAATGTACATTAGAGAACAGGGGGATAGCGAAATCGACGACTTCGTCCTTTAATACCGGACTTTTTCGGGCACATCTAAGGGCTACCGCCAGTGTGGCAGCCGACGACATCGTACCTACGGCTGTAAGATAAGCAGGCCCGTAATATTTTAAAACCAACCAGGGATTTTTACGACTAAAGACTCCTGCTGTAAGATAGAGGAAAGTCAGCCAGATAAAATGGGCCACCAGTACGATTCCCATAACCCCTATAAATATAGGTAATTGCCGGGTAATGGCGCCTTCATAGCTCAATGCACAAAAATTGGCAGCAATAAAGAAAGGCAGAATGGGAATGAGTATACGGGTGATCAGTAATAATACCATTTTCTGAAAATGCTCCAATAAGGTTCCGAACAATCTGGATTTCGTCCACACCGTTGCTAGCCCCAGCATGACTGAAAGTACTAAAGCTGTCATTACGCTCATCACAGGCGGGATATCCAGCCGGAATACCAAGGGCGGGATCTCCTTTAAACCTTCCGTTGCCGGTTCAATGGAAAGCTGAGGAATGAGCCAGTAACCCAGGAACATAGCGAGAAAAGCAGCCCCTATGGAAGACAGATAAGCTAATCCCAGGGCACTTCCCAGCATACTCGAAGCATTTCCCTTCATCTTAGCAATGGAAGAAGAAACAAATCCCAGAATAATTAATGGAACCATAAAAAAGATGAGTTGTCCCAGAATGTATTTTACGGTCACTACTACATTCATAAAACCTTCTCCCACCACAAATCCCAAGAGAATACCGATCAGGACCGCCAGTAATAATTTGAAAATTGTACTTTTCAGAAAATGGATCATTTCGCTAAAATTCTTTGATTATTTTGTAATATACGTAGTAAAAATAAATTTAGGTCGGAAGTTCGGGAAAAAAATAAGGCAGCTCCTTATTCAGATCTGCCTTTCTCTTTTTACGGTTATATACTTTTTTCGATGCATGCACTTTCCTATGCGGAACGGGACGCCCGTGTTGTGCAATCTCTTCCTCCCGGCTTAATTTCCGGTTTATCCGGATAATGTCCTGAAGCGTAATTTTTTTTATTCCTTTTTTCTTTATAAGAACGTTTATTCGATCGAAAAGAAACAGAGCCAGATACAAATCGGTTCTACACTTGTTTTTTCGATACGATGTTTACAATTTTTGGGTAAAAACATATAATCGCCCGCTTTCATGTCGATAAATTTCCCTTCCACTTCCAGTGTAGCTTTTCCCTGCACTAACAGAATCCATTCGTCATCCTCCTGATCGTACCAGAATCCCTGAGGAGAACTGTGGCCGGAAGAAACGATACGGTCAATACGGTAGTGAGTACCTTTCATCAATAAATCAAATTGCTCTTCTTCCCCAACTGCTGTTATTCCGTCGAATATATTTTTCATTTTAGCTTTTGTTTAGTGTAAATCATAATGCAAAATTATAAAAAAACTTCCGGATTGAAAGAATAAATTCCTGATTACTTTAAGAATAGTATATAAAAGAAGGTTTTTATGTAAAATAAACAGATGATTTTAAACTTTTTGCCTAAAAAGAAAAGTTCGGCTGATAATTTAAATTTATTCGATAAAAATTTGAAAACTTTTTTTGGTTTTTAAAGTTTTCAGTCTATCTTTGTCGCGCTAAAAAAATAGGTATGTATACAGCGTTAGAACAAAGAATTATAGCAAAAGCTTCCGAATTGTTTCTTTTACATGGGATTAAGGCCGTGACTATGGATTTTCTGGCGACCGAAATGGGGATTTCCAAGCGTACTTTGTATGAAAGATTTAAAGATAAAGAGACGTTGTTACGAAAGACGCTGGAGTATCAGGATGAAAAGAGTCGGCAAGAACGTGAAAAGTTAGCGAAGGAATGTACAAATCCTCTGGAGTTGAATCTAATGGAATATAAAGTTATTTCCGATTCTTTGAGAAGAATAAACCGGAATTACATAAGGGATTTACAAAAATATCATCCCCAAATTGCCGATTATTTTACTAAAAAACGGGAAACTGATATGGAAAAAGTGGTGTCGGTGATGGAGAAGAGCATTCAGGAAGGATATATCCGTGCGGAATTGAATCCCCGGATTTTGGCTTTGTTATTGCGGGTACAGTTGGAAACCTTGATCTATTCGGAAGAGATTGAAAAGAATCATTTTTCTTATCCGGAAGTATTTGAAACCATTGTGTTGAATTATGCCCGTGGAATTGCCACCCCGAAAGGGTTGAAACTGATCGAAGATTTTATGGAGAAAATGAATCATTGAGGGTGTATTTATAATTAGAAAGAGTCGTATATAAATTTGAATTATGTGTGCTAAAATTTTGTTGGTGTTTATAGGTGTGGTTGGTATGATATCCTGTAAACAACCGGAAGTAAAGGAAACTGGTCCCCGTTCGGTAAAAGTAGTGAAGGCCGTTCCGTTAAATGTGGTGGAAAAGTCGTTTAGTGGAGTGGTATCTCCGGATCAGTTTAGTGACTTGGCTTTTAAAATGTCGGGTCCGTTGATTGTATTGAATGTGGAGGAAGGACAACGGGTAAAGAAGGGACAAGTAGTGGCTGAGATTGATCCTTTGGATTATCGTTTACAATACGAAGCGAAGAAGTCTTCCTATCTGACGGCAAAATCTCAGATGGAACGGTCTGAAAAGCTGATCCGGAAACAGGCGATTTCCCGTCAGGATTACGAGTCCACCCAAGCCAGTTACGCTAATGCGAAAGCGGCATACGAAAATGCTGTAAATACGCTTGAAGAGACAAAACTGCTGGCTCCTTTTGATGGGTTTATCCAAAAGAAGTATGTGGAAAATTATCAGAAAGTACAAGCCGGAGAAGGAATTGTTTGTCTGATTAATCCGGATAAGTTGTTGGTAAGGTTTACACTTCCCGAAAATAATATGCAATATTTGCTTTCTGAACCTCAGATTTATATCGAATTCGAGAATTACAAAGGGAAATTGTTCCGGGCCAGAATTAAGGAATACGTAGAGGCTTCTCAGGACGGTTCGGGTGTTCCGGTTTCTTTATACGTGGAGGATTCTGCTTTTAACCTGAATGATTATAAGGTGGCTACCGGTTTTTCTTGCCGGATTATTCTGAAGATTACCCGGGAAGGTTTTGAAAATTATGTGTTGGTTCCTTTAACAGCTCTGTTTCCCGATCCCCATACGGAGGAATTGAATGTCTTTGTATACGACGAAACTACCCAAAAACTGGAAAAACGTACGGTGAAAGAAGGAGGATTGATTGGCAGGGATCAGGTGGTGGTGCAGGAGGGACTCCGGGCAGGGGAAACGGTTGTAAGTGCCGGTACTACCCGTTTAGTAGACGGACAAACCGTGAATGTGTTAACAGAATAAAAGGAGCGTATGAATTTACCCAAGTATTCTTTAGAGCATACGAAAGTGATTTACTTCTTTTTGGCTATTATGCTGATAGGAGGTATCATTTCTTTTTTCAAATTGCCTAAAAAGGAGGATGCGCCGTTTGTCATCAAACAGGCTGTGCTGATTACCCAATATCCCGGAGCAACTTCCCGGGAAGTAGAAAAGTTGGTGACGGAACCGATAGAGCGGGAGATCCAATCCATGTCGGAAGTCAAGCAGATTAAATCGGAATCTTACTTCGGTCTGTCTAAAATTACCATAGAATTAAAGCCTACCATTAAAGGAGTCCGTATGCCCGTAAAATGGGATGAACTCCGGCGGAAAGTGTTGAATATACAATCTAAGTTACCCCAGGGAGCTTCTTCCATTACCGTAAATGACGATTTCGGAGACGTATACGGTATTTATTATGCCTTGACGATAGAGGAGGGTTTTTCTTATAAAGAATTACGGGATTGGGCTCAAAAAATAAAAACCGAGCTGACTCCCATTGAAGGTGTTCAGAAAGTACAGCTTTTCGGAGAACAGACGGAGGTCGTGAATGTATTGTTTTCCGTACCTAAATTGTCCGCCCTCGGGATTGATCCCAATACGATCGCCCAAGTATTGCAGACTCAGAATTTGCAGGTAAATACGGGTGAAATCAATGCCGGTAGTTATCAGTTGAAAGTGTTGGCCGACGGTACTTATAAAAGTCTGGACGATATCCGGAATCAGTTGATTATAACGAAAGGGGGGAATGAGGTGCGCTTGGGGGATATTGCTGCCGTAGAACGGGGTTATCTGGATCCGCCTTCCAATTTAATGCGGGTAGATGGAAAAAAAGCCATCGGTATAGGCGTCGCCTCTGGAGCAGAGGATGATGTGGTGGCCGTGGGAAATTTGGTAGCTGAACGTTTACAGGAGATTAAAAAACTGATCCCGGTAGGGATGGATCTGGTCTCTATTTATCCGGAAAATATAATTGCCCAGGAGGCCAATAACGGATTTATTCTGAATTTAATAGAATCTCTCCTTATTGTGATTGCTATTATTTTTATCGTCATGGGAGCTCGGGCAGGCATGTTGATCGGAAGTTCTCTGTTGTTTTCCGTAACCGGTACTTTACTGATTATGTTGTTTCTGGGAGTAGGATTGAACCGGACGTCCCTGGCGGCTTTTATCATTGCTATGGGGATGTTGGTAGACAATGCCATCGTGGTGACGGACAATGCTCAGATCGGAATTAAGAAAGGTATGCACCGCTTTCAGGCTCTGATTATGGGGGCTACTCTTCCACAATGGGGATTGCTGGGAGCTACTTTTATTGCAGTGTGTTCGTTTCTGCCTATGTTTCTGGCCCCCGATTCAATGGCGGAGATTGTAAAACCTTTGTTTATAGTCTTGGCTGTTTCTTTGGGATTGAGTTGGGTGTTGGCATTGACACAGACTACTACTTTCGGAAATTTTATCCTGAAAGAAAATACTTCTGCTGTGGCGACAGATCCTTATGATACGAAGTTATATCATAAGTTCGAACGGATGCTGACGAAATTAATTCATCACCGTTATATTACCTTGTTTTCGGTAATCGGCATTTTGATATTTTCTTTGGTGGTGATGGCCTTGATGCCCCAGAGTTTCTTTCCTTTGATGAATAAGCCTTATATGCGTGCCGATCTGATTTTTCCGAATGGATATGGGATTCGGGATGTGGAACAGAATGTATTTCAAATCGAGGAGTACCTGAAACAAAATCCCAAGGTAAAGTCTTTTTCGGTTACTATGGGGGGATCTCCTATACGTTATTATCTGGCCAGTTCCTCTTTCGGTCCGTTGCCTAATTTTGCCAATGTATTGGTGGAAACTCACGATCCGAAAGATTCTCCCGCTATGGAGGAGGAGTTTTATAATTATATGTTGAAAAATTATCCCAATGTGTTGACCCGTTCTTCTCTGTTTATGCTTTCGCCTGTGCCGGATGCTACTATCGAAATCGGATTTATCGGAGAGAATGCGGATACTCTAATCGCTCTAACCGAACGGGCAAAAGAGATTGCCCGGAAATGTGATCTGGTGATGGAAGTACGGAGCAGTTGGGGCACCCCTGTCCCGGTTTGGAAACCTATGTTTTCACAGGAAAAAGGCTTGAGACTGGGGATTACCCGACAACAGGTAGCTTATTCCTTAAAAGCGGCTACTAACGGAATTGCTTTGGGGGAATATCGGGAAGGGGATTTGTTTATGCCTATTCTGATGAAGGTAGCGGATGAAAATGCGATACATCCGCAGGATATCCGTACTTTGCCGGTATTTAGTTCGAAAGGGAAATCCGTAAAGGTCGAACAGGTAACCGACGATTTTAAATTGGAATACGATTACGATGTAATCAAGCGTTACAACCGGGAACGTTGTCTGATGATGCAATGTGAGCCCAAGCGGGGAGCGAATGCTATAGCTGCTTTTAAACAAGTGCTGTCCGCTGTAAAAGCGGAGGTGAAAGTACCGGAAGGCTATAAAATGAAATATTTCGGTGACCAGGATCAACATGACACTTCTATGGCTGCCTTGGGAAAAAATATTCCGTTGATGTTTTTGCTGATTTATTTGACTCTTTTGTTGTTATTCCCTCAGAATTATCGCAGTCCGGTGGTGATTATGTTGATGTTACCTTTGATTTTTATCGGTGTGGTATGGGGCTTGATCGGATTTGGAAAATCGATGGATTTTTTTGCGATGTTGGGAATGTTGGGCTTGATCGGTATGAATATTAAGAATGCTATTGTGCTGGTAGATCAGATCGGTATGGATATGAATAGCGGAATTACTCCTTTACAGGCTGTAATTCAGGCTACTAAAAGTAGGATTGTACCGGTGACAATGGCTTCCGGGACGACTATACTCGGTATGCTGCCTTTGTTGTGGGATGCTATGTTTGCCGGGATGGCGGCAACGATTATGGGAGGACTGTTTGTCGCGACGATGTTGACATTGTTTGTACTGCCGGTTACTTATTGTATTTTTTATAAAATCCGGTCGGACAGATAAGAAGAAACGGAATGTGCACAGAATTTTCTGTAGTGCCGGGAAGGAAGAGAGAAACGTATATAAAAAGGAAGGTATGAAAAAATTAATAGTATATGTGGGTTGGTTGCTGGTGGCTTTGCCGTTAGCAGCTCAGCCTGCTCCGCTGACAGTTACCGAATATAAGCAAAAAGTATTGGATTATAGTCGGCAGATTAAACAGAGCGCCGAACAGCGTATGGCCATGCAGGAAGCGATGAGGACGGCTAAGACAGGGTATTTCCCGAAGTTGGATTTTTCCGGGAGTGCCCAATATCGGATCAATGATTATAATATGGATTTCGGAGGGACTAAGATTCCGATGGAAAATGAAACGTATAGCCTGGAGGCCGGATTGACGCAGAATTTATATAGCGGGAGAGCAGTACATCATAGCTATAAGGCTGCTGAAATACAAAAAGATATTGCCGTTAAAGCAGAAGAGCTGACTGTCGATAATATTATCTATTCCGCCGATGTAAATTATTGGTCGACAGTGGCTAAAAAAGATCTTTATTTGGTGATGAGGCAGTATGTAAAAATTATTCGGGAATTGGAAAAAGTTTTGACCGATCGTTTTAGAGACGGTTATATCAGTAAAACGGATCTGTTACAGGTACAGGCCCGTTTAAAAGATGCTGAATTGCAGAAAAGTAATGCTTTTAAACAATATCAGATCGCCCTCCAGAATTTGAATGTATTGATGGGAATGCCTCCCGCCGCTCCTGTGGAGGTGACAGACTCCATCAATATGATGCAGGCTTTGCCTCCGGAGATCGGTATGGAAGCTGCTTTTGCAAGCCGTCCGGATTATGCAATGGCCGGTTTGAATGTCGAGTATCAGAAACGTCAGGTAAAGTTGACCCGGAGCAAATATTTACCCTCTTTGTCGGTAGGATTGAAGGAAAATTGGGGAACGCAGATGCTGAATTTGGATGGTTCCACCATGTGGAATACCATTGCCTTTGCTTCCCTCAATATCCCGGTTTTTCATTGGGGATCCCGGACTAAAGATGTAAACCGGCAAAAAGCTGTGTTGAGGAGTACCGAATACGATTTACAACTTACGAAGGATCAGATCGTCCAGGAAATTAGTAATGCCTGGACAAGCCTGACAGAGAATACCAAACAGATTACGGTGGCAGAGGAAGCTTGTAAAATTGCGGAGGAAAATCTGGATTTAAATACTTTTAGTTATACGGAGGGAAAATTACCGATTATTGATGTCCTGTCTGCTCAGGTGACCTGGATCCAGTCCTATAGTAGTTTGATTCAGACCTGGTTGCAGCAAAAGGTGTCTTTGGCTGATTATAATAAAGCTATCGGCAAACAATAGACCGGTTAAATCCGGAGGTTGTCTAAAAAAACGTTTTGGACAATTCGGTGTAGGATTTCAGACCTATCCCTCTCCTCGTATGTGAAATTTTTATTATTTTGTTCCCGGTTTTCGGAAAGAAATTGGCATAATTTTTGTCCATTTCTGAAATTAAAAGTGGATTTTATGCTATGAAAAGGTGTCTGGTTTGGCTGTTTTTATGTATATTTTTGTGTCCCTCCGGGATGGCAGAGCGGAGAAAGGTCGGATTGGTGTTGAGTGGCGGTGGTGCCAAGGGAATTGCTCACATCGGGGTGATCGAGGTGCTGGAAAAGGCGGGGATACCTGTGGATTATGTCGTCGGGACCAGCATGGGATCGATTGTGGGAGGATTGTATGCGATCGGGTATGATATACAGGTGTTGGATAGCATGGTGCGCAATCAGAACTGGTCTTTTCTATTGAGTGATAAAGTCTATCGGGACAATTTGTCTTTCCCCGAAAAAGAAATGACGGAAAAATATATTCTTTCATTCCCTTTCGGCCGGGGGAAGGAGAATCGTATGCCTGCGGGTTTTGTGAGCGGTCAGAATGTATATCATCTGTTTTCTGATTTGACAGTAGGATATCATGATTCTTTAAATTTTGAGGAGTTGCCTATTCCTTTTGCCTGTGTTGCTGCTAATATTATAGATGGGAAGGAAGTCGTTTTAAAACAAGGAGATTTGGTGCAAGCTATGCGGGCCAGTATGGCTATTCCTGGGGTTTTTACGCCGGTGCATCTGGATAGCCTGATCTTGGTAGACGGAGGGATTGTAAATAATTTCCCTGTGGATGTTGCCAAGGCAATGGGGGCGGATATTATCATCGGAGTGGATGTACAGTCCGATCTGAAAAAGGCCGAGCAGTTGAATTCGTTACCGGGAGTGATGGGACAGCTGATTCATTTGCTCTGTATGAATAAATTTGAGGAAAATCTGAAATTGACGGATTTGTATATTAAACCGGACCTCAATGAATATTCGGCAGCTAGTTTTAATCAGGAAGCTATCGATACGATGATTTACCGGGGAAAGCAAGCCGCTGAAGCCCAGTGGGAGCAATTGATCGCCTTAAAAGAGCGGATCGGTGTGGAGGAGGAACTCACAAAAACGAGGGAAAAAAAGGTTTTTGCGGATACTTTTTTTGTACGCCGGATTTATTTGAAGGGAGTTTCCAAAGATGAAGAGAAATGGTTGAGGCGTACAATCCGTTTGAAGGAGAATGGTCCCATCACGAAGGAAGAGATTCACCGGGCTATTGCTTCCCTATACGGAACAAAATCTTTTGCCAATGTCAGTTATCGGTTGCTGGGAGGACCGGAATACGATTTGGAATTGAATTTGAAGGAAAATGACAGAAGTATTATTAATCTGGGCTTCCGTTTTGATTCGGAGGAAATGGCAGCTATTCTGTTAAATCTGAAGTTGAATTACCGGCCTTTAAAGGGTTTCCGTTCCGGTTTTACAGCCCGTTTGAGCAAGAATCCGTTTGTCCGTTTGGACTATTCTCTGGAGAATCCTTTGATCCGGAAACTCAATTTGAGTTATATGTTCAAATATAACGATTTTAATATTTATGACAGGGGGGATAAAATCAACGCTGTTACTTATCGTTATCATTTGGGGGAACTGAGTTTAACGGACATTTATTTACGGAATTTTAAGTTCCAGGTCGGATTGCGCTACGAGTATTTTGATTATGATCCTTTTCTTTTTAAAGACGACAATCAGACGATACATGTAAAATCGGAAGGTTTTATCAGCTATTATGCCGTGGCAGAAGTGGAAACTTTCGACCGGCGCTATTATCCTTCCCGCGGTTTATCTTTTTCCGCCGCCTATTCGGTATATACGGATAATTTTACTCAATATAACGGGCAACTCCCTTTTTCTGCTTTAAGTGCTAATTTTACCGGAGTGATTCCGATAACAAACCGTTTTAAAATGTTGCCTTCCGTATATGGACGGGTACTGATCGGAAAGAATGTCCCTTACCCTTATCTGAATTATATGGGAGGTCAGGTTTTCGGTCGTTATATGCAACAGCAGTTGCCTTTTGAGGGGATTAGCCGGGTGGAAGTATTCGAGAATTCGCTGCTGGTGGCCCGCCTGCATTTACGGCAACGCATGGGTAGCCGGCATTATCTGTCTTTTATCGGAAATTATGCTTTGCAGGACGATAATTTTTTCGATATTTTGGGAAATCGGGGTATTTGGGGAGGAAGCGTTGGATATTCCTACGATACCGCCTTGGGACCTATTGATCTTATCTTTCATATGTCTGATTGGACTAAAAAACTAGGCTTCTACTTTAATCTGGGCTTCTATTTTTAAAATTTAGAAGATTCGAGAACAGTTAAAATCGAAAATGGGAAAAATGATGAATGGTACTTCATACCGCGTTCAGGCTCATCTCCGATGCGCTGATGAAGGGAATTAATATTCCCGGTTATTCTTTCGTTACAACCGAAAGTTCGTTCACCAGTTTTCCAAAGAAGCTTTCATCCTTTTCCCATTTAAATTTTTGCCCTTTTCCGCATTCAGTCCTTTCCCTTTTTGGAGAAAAATACGCTTTTTTTTACCCCTGAAATTTGGCAAAAAAAGGCCAAAAATGGCCTTGTTCAAATTTTTTTTTTAATGGGTATTGATTATCAATGTCTTGAAAATGGCTTGTTCAAATTTTTTTTTGGTCAAGTATTGGATTTTTCGAAATTTATGCTATAATTTTATTAACAGAAAACCTGAAAACATAAAATGGCGAATAAGAGTTTCATATACAAGAGAAAAAAGATGAATTTTTGAAGTCCGTTTTTTTGATCTGTTTATTTTTCCCATCCCGGGTAGGGAAAATAACAAAGTAGAATTCGGGGATATATAAATCTATTTAATTGATTATTAGTGTTTTATTGAACGATGAGGAATCGTATAGGGGGATTTGTGTGCCTATTGGTAAACTAAAAGGTTTGAAAATACACCTTATCATCATTAACCATTTGAATCGTTAAACATTTAACATAAATAGACAGCGTATGAAAAAAAGAGTAAAGACAAGCGTAAAAGCGTTTTCGTTGCCAGAATTATTGGTAGTATTGGTAATCATCGGAATTTTGGTATTGATTGCCTTACCGAACCTGATGCCTTTGATCTCGCGGGCCAAAAGTACAGAGGCCCAACAACAGTTAGTGTTTCTCCACACCCTGGAAAAAAGTCATTTTTATATGCATTCCCGGTATTCGGTTTCTTTGGAAGAATTGGGGTTTGAACAACAGAAACTGGTGACGGAAGGGGGAAATGCCAATTATCAGATTAGCATTACGGAAGCGAATGAAAAGGGATTTAGGGCAACGGCAACGGCTGTGGTTGATTTTGATGGGGATGGAATTTTCAATGTGTGGGAAATCAATCAGGATAAAGAATTGAGGGAAATAACCAAAGATTAGCCTATGGAATTTCTCCTTTTCATCCCTTTAGTCCGCCTGATTCGATCGGATTTTAGGAAAAGGCGGGTGAAAATAACAGATTTGTTGTTATTCGGGTGTTTACAGCTTTTTGTTTCCTGGTGGGGAGTGGGTTGGAAGGAATTGGTTTTTCGTTTGAAAGGGAATGGGTGGGTGTTTCTGTTTATGGTAACCGGAGTGGTTTTATATGTTTTTATACGCTATGGACAAGGAAGACGGGTGATGAGACGGCTGGGGGGAATCGGGGACGGCTGGTTTTGTCTGATGTTGGCTCCTGCTTTTACCTTAAGGACATATGTATATTTTCTGATACTGGCTTTTCTGCTGACGTTTTGTGGTTGGGAAATATATAGGCGGGTAAGCGGGCGGCGGGTAACCATTCCTTTAGTGAGTGGGATGGGTGTAATGTATATGGTATTTCTGACGATTCGTTTTTAGGATTATGGATGAACTAAGGATTCCTACCGAGATTATCGGTTTTTTCACTCCGGAAGAGGCCCGGAATTATGGATTGCTGCCTTTTGAGAAGCGGGAGAAAGAGCTTTGTTGTTATGGAGAAGAAGGGCGGGATTATGGGGATGCTTTGCAGGAAATTGAAATTATCCGAGGTATAAAGGTTCGGATAGACCGTCTCGAACAGGGAGAGTTCAGGCGATGGATGAGGCAGTATTATCGGGATGGGACCGGTGGTTTTGCAAGGAAGACACAAACGGCGGTATCTGCCGGAGAAGAACGGGATTTTTTGAGTCGTCTGATAGAGGAAGCTTACCGGACGTATGCGAGTGATATTCATTTTGAAGCCTATGAGGAGCGGTGTAGGGTACGTTTCCGGATAGACGGCCGTTTGCTGGAAAGGTATGTGATCGAGAAAGAAAATTATGCCGCTCTGGTCAATCAGATTAAGATTCTGGCGAATCTGGATATATCCGAGAAGC
This sequence comes from Blastocystis sp. subtype 6, assembly GCA_000963415.1. Lineage (NCBI taxonomy): Eukaryota > Bigyra > Opalinata > Blastocystidae > Blastocystis > Blastocystis sp. subtype 6. Next base: position 42,367 of record JZRM01000084.1, on the reverse strand, counting down.
GTTTGCCTCAGGACGGTCGTATTTTTTTCCACCGAGGCGATTGTAAATTCGACGTACGGGTGTCCTGTTTGCCGGCCATACATGGAGAAAAAATCGTGTTGCGGCTGCTTACCCGGCATGCAGAATTACTGGAATTGGGAAATCTGGGGTTCAGTGAGCGACAGTTAAACGATTACCGTCAGGCGGTGGCTAAGCCGCACGGCTTAGTGTTGATCAGCGGTCCGACGGGTTCGGGGAAAAGTACAACCTTGTATGCTACTTTACGTTTGCTGAACCGGGAAGACAATAATATACTGACGATTGAGGACCCCGTCGAGTATACCTTGGAGGGAGTTAATCAGGTACAGTTGAAAGAAGAAATCGGTTTGACATTCGGAAGTGCTTTGCGGACTTTTTTGCGTCAGGATCCGGATATTATCATGTTGGGGGAAATTCGGGATACGGAGACGGCTCATATGGCTGTCAGGAGTTCGCTGACGGGGCATCTGATATTTTCCACTATACATACCAATAGTGCCTGGGGGTGTGTAGCCCGCCTGACAGATATGGGATTGCATCCTTACTTGATTGCCGATACCTTGTTGTTGTGTATGGCTCAACGTCTGGTAAGAGTTTTATGTCCGCATTGTAAGAGAGAAGTAGAAGGAGAGGAGAGTGGCAGTGTCCCTTGGGGAGAACCTGTTCGCTTTTTCCGGGCCGAGGGTTGTGAAGCCTGTTATTATACAGGGTATAGTGGACGGAAAGCGATTTATGAAGTGATCCCTATCGATGCGCGTTTGGCGGCGGCCGTCCGGAATCAAGAAGCGGATGTAAGTGCTTTGTTGAAAGAGAGAGGCATACAGACTTTGCGGGAGACAGCTTTGGAATTGTTGCGGGAAGGCCTTACTTCCCCGGAAGAGATATTGCCTTTATTAAATGAATCCTGAATAAGACGGAAAATTCTTCGGTATCTGTTTGCGCCTGCAGAAGTATAGAAAGTGTGTACGGAAAATAAAATAATAAAAATATGAAATTGGTCTATATCGTCCTGTGTGTATTCTTATTGCCCTATTGTTTAAAGGCTGAGTCTGCCGATTCTCTTCGTCTTATGCGGACGAAGGAATTGAAGGCTGTTTTTGACAGCCTGGGAGCAGCAGATCCTGTTTATCTTCAGAAGACCGATCTTTCGGTGGGGAACGTGCGGCTTTCGGAATTATTGCGGAGCATTGCTACTGTCAATCAGGTTAATTTGTGCGTTAAGACCACGCAGGATCCTTTGGTCGCCTGTAATTTTAATCGGGCTAGGATAACCGATTTATTATATTTCCTATGCCGGGAATACGGACTGGAAGCGGATATATGCGGGAATATCGTCACCTTGAGTTCCCCGCCACAGCCAGAGCCACTACTTCCGGAGCCTTTTGTCGGTTATGATTCGGTGCGTTCTGCCCTTTCTTTTGATTTTCGGGAGGTTCCTTTGGCAGATATTGCCCGTCGGATTACGCGTCTATCGGGAATCAATGTCATTGTGCCTCAGTCGATGTATACGTTTAAGGTTTCTGCCTACCTGGAGAAGTTGCCTTTTCCGGAAGCTCTGGAAGCTTTGGCTTCTGCTAACGGCTTGGTGGTAAACAGAGGAGAGGGGGAAGTATGGGGATTTGAAGTCTCAGGGGAACAGGGAACGGCTTCGGCTACTTTGGGAACTGGATTTCGCAGGCGGTCGTTTCCGGCCGATCATTTGTCTATAGATAGCTTAAAGCGGGTGAGTGCGCGAATTACATCCGGGAAATTGGAAGATATTCTGGTTGAAACCTGCGAATTATTGGGAGAGGACTATTTCTTTGCTACTCCGGTCAAAGGACAAACCTCTGTCTATGTAAAGAATATCGACAGCCGGACTTTTTTTGATGTCATTCTGGGAGGGACAGGGGTAAGTTGTGGAGAATACGAGGGCGTTTATGTATTTGGCAGCAGTGGGAAAGAGGGAGCAATGGTGACGACCCGGGTAGTGCCTTTGCGCTATCGAGCAGCGGCGGCTTTACCGGATTTGATTCCGGAAGCTTTGAAAAAAGAGGTGCAGGTACAGCTTTTCCCGGATTTGAATAGTTTGATTATCAGTGGCGAAAGCCGGAAAGTATCGGCCATCTGTCGTTTCTTGGAGACGATAGACAAACGGATTCCTTTGATTACCATCGATGTGATTATTGCCGACGTAACTAAAAGCACTATCCGGGAAGCCGGTATCGAAGCCGGATTGGGAAATGCTCCGGCCTCTACTAGCGGAACTCTTTCAGCGGGTATTGATATGAAACTGAATGCCGCTTCAATCAATAAATTGATCAATAGTTTCAACGGATTTGGTTCTGTCAATCTGGGAAGGGTAACACCGGACTTTTATATGAACCTGAAATTTTTGGAAGAATCCGGAGATATCGAATTGCGTTCTACTCCTAAGCTTTCCACTTTGAATGGACATGAAGCTACTTTAAAAAGTGGAGAAACGCGTTATTACAAAGAAGTGGCCAGCAACATTATCGGTACCCAAAATCCCATTCAGAGCGATTCCTATACCTGGAAAAGTATAGATGCGAATTTAAGTTTGCGGATCGTGCCTTATGTGGGGCAGGACAATCATATTACACTGGAAATAGAGATCGAGCAAAGTGAATTTACAGGCAAGGAGGAGAAAGATGCACCGCCTACGACGGCTACCCGGAGTTTTAAGTCGCTGATCCGGGTCAAAGACGGAGAAATGGTTCTGTTGGGAGGGATCGAACGAAACAGTCGCGATAGAAGTAGCCGGGGCTTGCCTTTTATCAGTCGGATTCCAGTTTTAAAGTGGCTGTTCGGGTCAACCAAAAACAACAAGGTCAGCCAGAAACTGAATATTTTTATTAAGCCTGCTGTACTTTGAGCAGTTTGAAAAAATAAAAGCAAAGAAATCCTTAAAGTGCAATAATTGTGATTCGAGATGAAATTACCTGAAATGTTGACTGGAAAGATACAGATCGTCTGGGTATGGACTGGACCGGGCGAGTGTTTCCGGACTATTTTATTTATCCGGAAGAAAGGATACTATACGCCTGTAGCAACGGAGCGAATCCGGGCAGATTTGCCGTTGTTTGTTTTGGTAAGCGGGGAAGGGATACTGACCAAGGAATACCGGACGGGTGAAGAAAGCATAGGACGTATTACCGAAAATCCGGATTTGTGGTATGAACGGGAAAAGTTGGAGGGGGACCGCCTCCTCCTGAGGTTTATGAGGAGGGAGAAACTGGATCGGTTTTTACAGGCACAAATAGGGGTGCAGGTAGACAGTCTCCGTTTTTTTGAAGGAAAGGAAGCTGATTTCCTTTCTTCGGCCCCTGTGTTTTCAGCTTTTGTGGAAGCTTTGTTGGAACAGGAATTCGGTCTGAAGCGGTTGTTGCAACCGGATGAAGGAGGAGTACGATTGGTGAACCGTATATTCCGGCGTTTGCGATTGCCTGTTTTGGGAATTTGGCTGGGAATCTTGTTGTTGAATTTTGGAGCTACTTCCTGGTTGGAGGAGCGCAGCCAAGAGCAGCAACGTTTATGGGCTGAACAGCAACGTTTACAAAAAGGGAGAAGCCGGGAAAATGAAAGGATCCGGGAGTTGACGGCAAAAATCAGGGAAAGGGAAATTGTAGGCTGTGCCTTGCTGCTCGACCGACTGGCTCATTGTGTACCAGAAGCTGTCAGTTTATCTGCTTTGACCTTGGCTCCTCTTACAGAAAAAGTGAAGAGCGGAAAACTGCCTCAGACGGATTCAGGCATTGTCTTACTGGAAGGAGAAACCCTTCAGCCGGTGCAAATCAATCGATTTTGTGAACGGCTGGCGGCGGAGTCTTTTTGTAAGGAAGTGAGGCTTACCGGGATGAAGCAGATAAAAGAAAGTAAAAATTATCGCTTTGAGATAGAAGTTGAATTGAAAAGAAGAGAAAATGGATAAAAAGTATACCGCTATAGGGAAACTAGGGGCATTAATTTTTGTCGTACCCGTGGTGGTGTGGGGCTTCAGTTTACGAAAGACGGTGGATTTATGGCATAATTATGTTTCTGTACGAGAGAGACTGGAACAGATGCAGGTAGAGGAGTTGGGGCAACGATCCCTGGACTTTTCCGATACCTGCCGCGAGTTGTTGTTACCGGACGGACGTTTGCTGGAAAAAATGGCCACTGATTTCCGGAAAGAGAAAGTTGTGGTCGTTGGATTTACACCTTTCCTTTCGCAGGAGGAAAGCGGATTTACTTTGCATACAGGGGAACTTTTGCTGTCGGGAGGATATATTTCTTTGGTCCGGTCGGTGTATGAGCTGGAAAAACGGTTTTCTGCCGTGAAAATTGTTTCGGCTGATTTTCGGTTGTACCGGGAAAATCGCAATGCTCCTTTGCAGCTGCGGGCGAATTTAACTGTCATGCAATGGGGTAAAAAGGATAAATAGAGAATAAGGTTTGAAAAAATAGAGAGATGAAAAAGAAATGCTTGTTGTTAATTTGCCTGGGGATTTGGGCCTGCGAAGATATTTTTGAAAAAGATATCCGTCACAAACAAGTGGACGTACTAGCGCCTCCTTCCGGTTTGGAGACTACTCGTACCACTCTCACCTTTGTATGGAATCCTCTGAAAGGCGCTTCGGATTATCGTTTGATCGTCGTATCGCCTGCTTTTAAATGGATAGAGAGTTATCTGCTCGATACAGTAGTAGAAACCTGTCGTTTTACGTTGGATTTACCGGAAGGCGAATATGAATGGACTGTCAGAGGACTTAATTCTGCCTATGAATCCCGGGATACGATTTCATTTTTCCGGGTTATCTCTCCGGAGGAAGGAGGGACAGAGCCGTGAAAAATAAGAAGTTTACTTTGTTTTTAATTGGAGTTGTGCTACTAGTCTGGGGAATAGTTATCTGGAGGTTATTACTTCCCATGCGGTCTGTACCGGACAAAAAGCTGCGGTCGCTTCCTGCTGTCTCTATGCCGTTTAACGCTACTGACAGCCTTTTGGTAAACTACCCCGATCCTTTTTTAGGAAAACAGCTTTTGGAACAAAAGGAAAAACCGGAAAAGCTTGTAAATCCGGCTACTTTTTTCAAGGATCCGAAGGCGTCAGCTTCTGTAGAGCCCCCCCCTTTTTTGTTTCGCGGGCGGCTTCGGCAGGGAAAAAAGGAATTTGTTCTGTTGGAAGTTGGCGGTTGTCAGAATATAGTGGCTGTTGGCTCTCAAATCGAAGGGTACCGGGTAAAAAAGAGTACCGACGATTCCGTGGTATTGTGGAAAAAACAGAAAAGCTATGTTTTGTATAAATAAAAAACTTTTTTGTCGGCGCATAAGGATGAGTTATTCTGAAAAGACGTGTAAGGCCTCTGTGCTGGCTTCCGTCATGATTGTAGCTGTCTTGATGTTGCTGGTTGTCAGTGGCTTGATATTGGTAAGGGAGCATTACGATTCAGCTTTTTATCGTTTGCAGGAACAAAAGCAGCAACAGATGTGGCTGGATTCCGGTTTTTTGTTTTACTGCCGGGATACGGCCGGACAACTGAGAGATACGGCTGGTTATGTGCTTTTTCCAGAAGATAAGCGTTCCCGGATACAGGTAGAAGCGAAACCTTGGGGTTTGTACGAAGCCGTTACGGTGACGGTGGGGCGGACTTCTTCGGTACGGCTGTTGGGAATGGCACAGTCTGCCCGTCTGCCGGTTCTGTTGTATGCTTGCGACCGGGGAGGAATTTTTTCTTTAGCCGGTCGTACTCAGATAGAAGGAAAGGCATGCCTTCCTGCTGCGGGCGTTAGCTATACGGCCGTACGTTCTGAATTTTTTGACGGGACGCCTTTGCCGGTTTCCCGGATCAGCCGGAGCGGAAAGGAACTGCCTGCTTTGCAGGAAGAGGTAAGACAAAGAGTTATGGATTGCTACCGTCTGGAAGGAGGAGTTGTCTGGACCGCCCCCTTACCGGAATACTGGAAGCAGCCTTTCGGAGAATCTACTCTTATTTTCCCGGTAGGAGGAAAAATAAAAGGGAAATATAGCGGTAACGTGATTCTATACAGTGAAACACCGGTATACCTGGGGGAGGAATGTCGTTTGGATGCTGTATTGATGGTTGCTCCTTCAGTGGTGATCGGTCCCGGTTTTCAAGGGTCTTTGCAGGTATTTGCCCGGGATACGGTGGTCGTGAGGGAAGGGGCGGAACTGGAATATCCTTCCGGGATTTATTTGTTGTCCGCCAATCCACAAAGACGGGTGGAAATAAAAGAGCATGCCTGGGTAAATGGGTATGTCATTGTGGACGGAGAGAGGAGAATAACGCAAAAAAGGGAAATAAATTACAGACAGGCTCTTACCGCCCGGGTGAGGGGATTGGTATATGTCGATGGGATAGCACAAGTACAAGGCATCATTGCCGGTGCTTTGTATGTAAAGGATAGCTATTATTTTTCTGAAAGCGGGTATTATTCCGGATTGTTGTACAATGCTGTTCTGTTAGAGAATCCGGAGATGATATGGCCTTTTTGGTTAGAAGGCTGCCCGGAAAGGAGGGTGATCCGATGGCTCGAATGAAAAATAGTGTCAAAGCTTCTTCTTTGACGGAAACGATAGTGGCTGCCCTCATCCTATTGATCACTTTTATGGTGACGATGGAGACATTGGGACGGTTGATGGTCAGGGCGGGGAGCGAAGGGCGGGAGATCGTTTGTATCTCTGCCTTACAGCAATGTTGCCGGATAAATCGGGACGATTTTCTTTCCGGGCAGCCGGAAATACAGGAATACGAATGGGGTGAATTGCAAATAAAGAGGGAACCTTATGCTTACGGTTTGTATCAGGTGACCTTAAGGGCAAAGATACGGGAAGGAGAAAGAGAGATTGTATTTACTTATCTCAGGGAAGAATGAAAAAGAAAGGAAACTTACAAAAAGAGCTGAAAGCGATGACATTACCGGAATTGTTAATTGTCCTGGTTGTAGGAGGGCTTCTGTTTATCGCTCTTTTTGAAGGTTGGAACACGGTAAGGCGATGTAGTATTGATTTACTGAAAAGAGGAGAGAGAGGCTATACCACTTTTTCCGGTATAGAAAAACTGGACGCTTTGTTTTTCGTTTCCGATAGTATTGTTCCGACAGACCGGACGATTGTTTTTTTTCGAAGAGATTCGGTGGCGGGTGTATTGGACTATTCCCGTTCATCGATGATTTTCGAATGGCACAGAGGAGGAGAAGCGGTAAAAGATACATTGTTGCGGAATGTACAGGCTGTGGTTCCGGTCGTCTCCGGATACGGTAAATTTCGGAAAGACAGCCTGTATGTAACTTTGAAAGAAGGGAATAAATCCTGGTGTTTGGGGTTTGGAAGGCGACCCTTGGAAGAGGAAGAACGGGTACGGAAATTTGAACTTTTGGAAAAAGAAAAGGAACCCGTCGGTAAAATGCGTTTTCAGGTGGATTAAAATAAGTAACTCATGAAAGATGTGAAATGGAAAGATGTTAAAAAGGAGACTTTTTTCTCAGAGCTGTCTTCTCTTTTGGCTTCTGGTTTGGATTTTAGTCGTTCTTTCCGGCTTTTAACGGAAGGAGAGACGAATAAACGGATTAAATCTATATTAGAGGAAATCCATCGTTCTGTCATCGGAGGAAATGCACTTTGGCAGAGTCTGGCTCAAAGCGGTCATTTTACACCTTTGGATTACGGCGTGGTGCGTATTGGGGAAGAAACCGGCCAATTAAGCCGTTCCCTTTCCTTCTTGTCGGAGTATTACCGGAAACGAATAGCCCGTCGTCGGATGATTTCCGGAGCAGTCAGTTATCCTTTGATTGTATTGGCAACGGCAGTTATTGTATTGGTGTTTATGATACTGGTGGTCGTGCCGATGTTTGAACAGGTTTACACCCGTATGGGTGGGGATTTACCGGCTATGACCCGTTATATGATTGCTTTTTCTCAGGATTTTCCTGCTTGGCTGGGAGGGATGGGGATTGGATTGTTTGCCGGTATTTTGTTTTTTCGTTATTATGGTAAACGTCCTTCCGTACAGCGTGTGACGGCGGCCCTCTTACTTCGGATTCCTCTTGTAGGCAATCTCATTCGCCGGAATTGCCAGGCCCGGTTTTGCAGTTTACTCTGGCTATTATACACTTCCGGAGTTCCCTTGTTGCGGAGTATCGGATTATTGGACGGAATTATTTCTTTTTATCCTTATCGGATGTCTTTTGCGGCTGTGTGTGAAGGCTTGAGGAGGGGGGATTTATTTGCAGCCTGCCTGGGACGTTTCCCTTCCCTTTATGACAGAAAATTAGTCACTCTTTTACAAGTCGGAGAAGAAACCAATCGTTTGGGGGAGATGCTTGCCCGCCAGGGCGAAGAACTGAGTTTGCGTCTTGAGCACGACCTGAAACAGACCGGAAATTTACTGGAGCCCCTGTTGGTTTTGGGGGTAGGAGCACTGGTAGCGGTGGTGTTGATATCGATGTATTTGCCGATGTTTAAGCTTGGTACGACAATTCACTGAGTTCTAACCTTAAATGTATTTGCCTATGAGAATGGAAAATTGAAATTCGGATCCGAACCTGCCGGAGAATGCAGGAAAACAGCTTTATAAAATTTTTAATTTAAAATTTTACACGATGAAAAAAATATCAATCTTCAGCTTTAGTCTAAAAACAATGGGAGTGCTCTGGGGATTTTTAGGAATGGGGATGTCTGGATATGCGCAACCGGAAGAGACCGCTGCTCGTCCTTCTGCGGACGTATGGGAATTTATCAAATATGGAAACGTACCGGTAAATTTATATTCCGGTATGTTAAACCTGACAATACCGCTTTACCAATACAAAGATAAAGATTTTAATGTGCCCGTCACTCTGGGCTATGCTTCCGGCGGATGGCTGCCTAACCGCTTGCAGGGAAGTTTGAGTCCGGGTTGGTATCTTACTGGAGGTGGATGTATCACCCGTCAAATCCGGGGTGTCCCGGATGAAGAAGACGGGGTGGAACGGCGGAGATATACGGAATATTTCCGGGAAAGTACGAACGAGAGTTTGCCGACTTATTTTCAGTATTTCCCAGGGAAGGGGTGTATCCGCACTTATTCCCTTTATCTTTCCCCTTCTTCTTATACCGGATACGATCCGCAGCCCGATATATTCTATTTTAATTTTCTGGGGTATAGCGGATCTTTTCAATTGGGACGAAACAATCAGATTCATGTCTACAATACCAATGTGCCTGCAGGAGAAATTAAAATAAATATCAGGCCCGGCGAACAGTACAGCGATATGAGTGCTTTTTCTATCACTACCGGAGAAGGTACGGTCTATTATTTCGGGGAGTTTCAGGATGAAAATGACGTTGCTACCCGGGAATATACCGAGATCTTAAAACGGTCGGATGCAAGTACCGAAAGGCAGACGACTTCCTGGATGCTTACCCGTATTGTGGCTCCTGACGGACGAGAAATAAAATTCAAATACCGGGAAGGAGGCATACAAATGGATCCGATTTTGACGGCTAATGTGGAGCGGAATAGAGTCAGTTCTCCGTTGACAAGTCTCAATTGGAACGCTTCTTATCAGACAACCTCGGGGAGTAATGAGTTCTTCTTTGAGACGGCCCGCGTATTTCCTTTGATTTTGGAGGAAATGGTGGTTGATAATCAGTTGCGGATAAAATATTTCCATTCGGACCATCCCGGCGATTATTGTCTGGATTCTTTAAAAGTAACAAATCTGAAAACCGGCCGGGAGTTGAAAAAATGCCGTTTTTTTTATCTCTGGAAAGGGAGTACATCCCGATTTCTTCAACAGGTGGAAATTTCCGGAGAGGGAAACTATCGAATGGAATATTACAATGAGGATCAGACACCTCCTTACCGCAGCTTTAGCGTAGACCATTGGGGTTTTTATAACGGCAAATCCGGAGCTTCTTTTAGTTTTTTACCGGAAGTTAGCGTAAATGCCGACTTTGAGGAAACAATCGTCGGAAGTAGCCGCAATCCGGATGCAACTTATGGAGGATTCGGAATGCTGAAAAAGATTACCTATCCAACAGGAGGCTGTTCTGAGTTCGACTACCAGGGGAACGATTATGCCCAGGCTGTCCGGCGGGATAAATCCTCTCGTTTTCTGCCCTATTTAAAGCCAGAGAATACGGCTCAGCCCGCCGGAGGAGTACGCGTCTGGAAAATCCGGGATATGACTCCCGAAGGACAGGTGATCAGCCGGGAGTTTACCTATAAAACGGCAAATAATTTGAGTAGTGGTATCCTTTTGAAATATCCCCGTTATTATACACATTACAAAGGAATGAGTACAGACGGGAATTATTATTATCTGCGGGAATGTTCCAGTTACTCCTCTTTACACAATAGTGTATATACGTTGGATGAAGGACATTTGGGATATAGCCGGGTTGTGGAAAAAAGAGAGGATAATTCTACTATTGAATACGAATACAGTGATTATGCGACCTGTCCGGATGATGAGGCCGGAATTGTAAATTATGGGAATGGAGGCGGTTATCAAATTGAACTTTCACTGCGTGATTATGTCAATAATTTGTACAGTAGTCTCAATTCCAGGCATAGGGACAGGGGGAAATTACTCCGGAAAAGAATGAGGGATAGTGCCGGAAAACTGGTTTATCAGGAGACTTATGTTTACGATACAACTCCGCTTCCTTACTTTGAAGATATCAATCTGTGCGGGGATACTTTCCGGAAAACCCGTATTTATACTGCCGATCATTTATTGAGGCAGGAAGTGAAAACCAGTTATTACGGAAATGATTCGGTGGTATCGGCTACTGCTTATGCTTATAATACTTTAGGGGAAAAAATTTCTACGGAGACCAAAGATAGTAGAGGTGTAGTTTACAAAGAGCAAATCCAGTACGTGGGCGATATCATCGCCGGGGACCGGACAAGTGTAGAAACTGCAATGGTCGACCGGAATATTTTGGCTCCTCCTTTGAAAACCGAGAAACGTTTTCGTCCTGAAAACGGCACGGAAAAACTTTTCGGAGGGGAACAAACGGAGTTTGGGTTATTCAATAACCTGATATTGCCGGCTGCTTTCCGCAAAGCTTGTCTCGATCAACCCACTAGCGCTCCTTTGTTTCAGTCCTCTCTTTATACGGATACTGAATTAACTTATGACTTGTACGATAAAAAGGGGAATATTTTACAAACTACGGCAAAGGATGGAAAAAAGACGATTTATATCTGGGGATATGGCGGTTTATACTTGATCGGAAAGGTGGAGAATACAACCTTGGCGAAAGTAAAGGGCATTTCAGGTTTGTCTTCCATAGAAAATGCACCTTTGACCGGAGCTCTTTCGGGTACTCAGGAAACAGAACTCCGGAAATTGTCGGGAGCTTTAGTGACCGCTTATGATTACCTTCCTTACGTCGGTGTGGTTTCCATTACGGATGCTGCTGGTATAAAAGTACAGTACGAATACGATAGCTACGGACGCTTGAAGAATGTAATGGATGGGGAAGGCTGTCTGAAAGAAAACTACGAATATCATGTCCAACAATAAACAGATGCGTCATGAAAAAATTAATTGTTCTTATCGTTTTATTTTGTTGCAGGATCGGTATAGTTTATTCCGATTCGGTCATTTTTTTAGGTGAATTTTACCTGTTTTTTCCGTCTGCACATACTTCTGCCATAGAGCCTAAGATTACGGTCGGATTTGACGATACGTATTGCTCTTTTCAGATTAAAGCCTTTTCGGACTATACGGTGGTGAAAGAAAAATATGAGATCGCCGATACGTGTGTAGCTGCGGAAGAAGATACCCTGTATGTATCTGCCGGAGAAACAGAGCCGGTAATAAATGCTTCAGCCAGATTGCTTTCGGATCCGATTCCGGTGGAACCGGTCGATCCCATAGAACCGGAAAAATTGATCCGTTTTGAATTTGTCAGTTTTGAGGATAGCGGGGGACAAATTAACTCTATTTCCTGTTATTACGAGCATAGTAGCATCAGCTTTAAACCTAATTCTACTGCTGCCGTTATCGAAGGGAATGTGGTCATTCATTATAATACGGTGTACCTGAATGAAAACGGGCAAATACACGCAGACGGAAGTTATACGGAGACCCGTTACGGCCGTACAATGAAATTCTCTTACGCACAGCAACCCCGGGTAGCCTTGGAGGCTGGAAATATACCTGCTGTCCGGTATTTTCCGGAGGGAGCTTCTTCCTGTCGACTGGAAGGTTGTGAAGCAAAAGGAGGAAAGGAAAGTTATTCTTATACCTGGCAGCAGTATACAGCTTCGGGTTGGCAGAATATATTGGGAGCTTATGCAAAAGATTATACCGTCAGTCAACCCGCCGAAAATATGTATTTCCGAAGAATGGTCAGAAGCGGGAGTCAGACAGCTTATAGCAATGTCTGTGTCTTGAAAAAAGACAGGTTGGGGAACCGGAATTATATTTTGAAGACGACTGCCTTAAAGAAAGGAAATGCCGATCCGGAGGATTATTATCGTTCTACAGTCACTTATTACGATGGCTTGGGACGGAAAACCCAGGTAATCGGGATAGAAGCCTCTCCGGAGGGCAGCGATTTGATTACGTCTTTTTATTACGATGCTGTGGGAAGGGAAGATGCCCGGACTTATTTACCCTATGCTCTTTCCGGTAATAAAGGAAAATACGATGCTCAGGCATTTAATCATCAGACTTCTTTTTATGACGTTCTGTATCCGGGCGAAGGGACGTATGCTTATGCGGAAAAAGTGTATGAGGCTTCTCCCTTGGATCGGGTGTTGAATGCTTATAATACGGGAAAAATTTTCCGGGAAAAAGATAAAAAGACCACCTATCAGTATACGACAAATACGGCGACAGAAGTTTTCCGTTTTCTCGTCAATAGTGACGGAAGTTTTAAAGTGGAGGGTTATTACCCGACTCATTCCTTGCACAAAACAGTAGTCACGGACGAAGACGGGCATACTTCGGAAAGCTTTACCGATATTTCGGGGAAGGCCATATTGCAGCGGCAAAGGGGAGAAGGGAATGAGAAAGCGGACACTTACTCGGTATACGATGACCGGGGCCGTATAGTGGCTGTTATTTCACCGGAGGGGGCTGCCCTGCTGAGCAGCGGATTGACGGTGAGCCGGACTCATACCGTGGCCAGCCGGTATAGTTATCTTTATACTTATGATAAATACGATCGTCTAATTGGCAGAAAATTGCCCGGGCTGGCAGAAGAATATTCTGTCTATGATAAAGGCGACCGGGTCGTCATGTGGCAGAACGGAAATTTACGGGCTTCTAATCAATGGAAGTTAAATCGATATGATGCTTTGGGACGATTGACGGAAGTGAAACTCATTTCTCATACTTCTACGCGTGCTGCTTTGCAATCTCTTTTTGATGCTGGGAATACTTCCTCCCTTTACCTGGCAAGCGGGGTTTTGTTACAAGAGTGTGCTTATGACAGTTATCATTCGTTATCTCCTTTTCTCTTCTCTTCAAATGATATTTCTCTACCTCTTGTTCCAGACGATGGCTCCGTTGTCAAAAAAGAAGATGCTCATCAGCTGGCTGCGCCGAAAGGTTTGTTAACCTGGGAAAAGTTGGCTATTATGGAGAACGATAATACCGTTTCTCATTATATTGAAAAAGCTTATACATATGATAAAGAGGGACGGATTTTAGAGGTAAAAGAAAAGAATCCGGAAGGGTTGATTCATGTGCTGTCTAAAGTATATGATTTCGTCGGTAATGAGATGCAGATTCAGGAACAATCTGCTGTGACTGCCAACGCTACTTCTACTTTATTGACTACAAATACTTACGATCTTCAGGGGAGATTGTTGCGTACGGAGGCTGTTTTAAATGGAGATGGAAAGGGAGAAATGGAGTATGAGTACGATCGCCTGGGGCAACTTTCAAAACGGATTTACGGTCAGGCCGCCTGTACGGAATCCCTTACGTATACTCTTCAAGGCTGGTTAAGCAGCCGGACGTCGGTTCCCTTCTCCATGCATCTGCGTTATCAACAACCGGTGCAGAACAGTACGACAGCTGCTTATACGGGAAATATCAGCGAATGGGAATGGACACAGGGAAGCGGGACCCCTTCTACTTACGCCATCGACTACGATGTTTACGGACGCTTTAAAGGAGCTCGTTCCTTTACTGGTAATACTTTGGATAACCGGAACACGGAACAAGGTATCAGCTATGATTTGAACGGAAATATTAAAACATTACAGCGGACCGGGACTACGGCAACTATCGTAGATAATCTGGTGTATACTTATACCGGGAATCAACTGACCGCATTGACCGAAAATGCGGCTCCGGTTTCCGGGGACATCTATATACGGGGGAACACTGCGGCAGGTTCCTATACCTACGATGCGGACGGAAATTTACTGACGGACAGTCGCCAGGGCTTGAATTATCAATATAATTACTTAAATTTGTTGAGACAAGTCACTTCCGGAAACACCTTAAAAGCTGCTTATCGCTATGCTTATAACGGCGTGAAGATTGGCGTAAAAGGGGCGGATAACCGGGGATATGATTACCGGGGGAGTTTTATTTATACCCGTAATGGAAGTTCTTTGACACTGGAAAGTGTTCTTTTCGGAGGAGGACGTATCGTCGCCGGCACGAATGGATATGAAGTCTATTACTACCTGACGGATCATTTAGGGAGCGTACGTGCTGTTGTCGATGCTGGGGGAAACGTCAAGGAACGCAATGATTACTACCTTTTCGGAGCCCGTCAGTTAAAAGGGGATTATCCTCAGCTTACCGTAAACCGTGAGAAATTCAATGGGAAAGAAAGTCAGACGGTCGGAGGACTGGGATTTTTGGATTATGGAGCGAGAATGTACGATGCTGCTTTGGGAAAATGGATGACTTTCGATCCGATGGCAGAGAAAAACTATGCGTTGACCCCCTATCAATATTGCGGCAACAATCCCATCATCCGGATCGATCCGGACGGTATGCTGGACGATTGGTATGCATCAGCTAGCGGAGCCTTGGTATGGCTGGATAGACAGGATAAACAAGTGGTGCTCGACGGAGAGACTTTTTCAAATATCGGGACTTCGGTTTCTGTAGGGCAGATAGATGGCTCTTACATAAACTACTACCAGAATGTGCCTATTTCCATATCTAACGTACCGGTAAGTGCCAGTTCCAGAGTACTGAACAACCCTGCTTTATCGGCTCAGTTGTTGAATAGGAGAAGTCCCCTTTCTCTCAATAGTCAGGTGGGGTTAATGCAATCCTTGGTCAATAAAGGCCGTGAAGATTTCATTCGACATCCCATGACTCAAGGGGTTATTAATGGAGCTGTCTTTCTAATGACGGGTGGCATAGAAGGAGTGGTTGCTCTGGGAAATATCGGAAAATTTTTTGTAAAACCTGCTGCTTCCCAGCTTACGCGTGTATTTTGGTCGGGAGGAGTATGCAAGGAAGCAATGAATTTTGCTAGGGCAAACGGTATGACTACTTTAGAGATGACCCGTGCCGGACAAAACCTTACTAAGCTGACCGAAAACATGCCGTGGGAACAGGCAAAACCTTTGTGGGAACGTTTATCAGCTGCTTATGCGAAAGGAGCGAAAGGACCGGTTCATGTATTTCACAATGCCAAAGCTGGAATAAGTATAGAAAGTGTTTGGAGCACGGTAGAATATCCTATTTTAAATGGGAAAAATACAATTATTTATCATAATGTTATACCTAAATGATTACACAGAAAAAATTAGAGATTTATAGTTCCTTTCATGGTGATATCGACGGTTGGTGTCGAATGACCCTGAATATTGATTCTTTTTCTGGGATGAAAAGAGAAGATTGGTATTTGATTGACAATTTACTTCAAGAACTTTCTATGATAAAGAAAGGAATTGTTTCGAAAGAATATGAGAAAAAAATTTGGGAGGAGTTGAGGAGTAATTGCGATTCGGAAGAAACGATCCATCAATTGGAGAAATTAGTTGATTAATTTCTTAGTAAGAGAGACTGTTAATTATTTGTTACTGAATTTTTGAATAAAGTTTTGTTTAAATGTTTGGAAAGATAAAATAATAACAGTCTCTCTATTTTTCTTATTGCTTTGATACTTTCCCTATTTAATAATTCCTTTTTTCTTTATTTTCAATTAATTAACAAAATATATGTATAAATTTTTTTAGTATCATTTATGTAGGTAAAAGTAAATTTAAATAAATTAAACGATTATTTTGAAATGTAAATGTAAAGTTTTGTATTTTCATATTATAATTTATGAAAATTAACTTACATAATATGAAAAAATGTTTAATGAATACTTTTAATTTGGGAATTTACCGAAAAAATGAAATTTCTAAATTATTTAAAAAGAGATGGAAGAAATACTATGATTCTCCTCCGTTTTCTTTAAAAGAGAAACGAATTGGAAAAGAGCTAAAAGAGGAAAATTCCAGAGTACTTTTAACTTTTTTCCGGAAACTATTGGATATTTTGATAATTTACAAAGGGGATAAAAAGGAATGTTTGTACAGGGTTTTTACTATTCTGGAGCAAAATCTGGTTTCAGAGATCGGTCGGAAATTATGGTGTGATTTAATTAACTACTGTTATTATGGAATTATAGAGGAATTGCAACGTTGTCATCCCGATTTAAAAGAGGAAGAGATTGAATTTGTTTGTTTGATGGGGATCGGTTTATCTATAGAGGAATTGGGATTTCTCTACAATATGTCGAATAAAGGTTCGGTTTATACCAAATCTTATCGTATTCGTAAGCAAATGGGTTTAACCTGTTCGATTGATATATACGTTCGAAAAAAAATAGAAAGTTTAAAGAACACAGCTGAAAATAAATCGGAGAGTATTTTTCCCTAAAAATCTGAGGAAAAGATGAGCTGATTTTAGGAAATTATATAAATGCTATCTATATAAAACTAGAATAAAATACTGTATTTATGCATAAGTATGAATATACTATCCAAAGTAAAGGATTAGAGCTTTTATATAGTAGTATGGGAATTTTGAGTTTAGTTAGTACTACATTTAGTTTGGGATCGGATCCTACTAAATGATAGTTAAAGTGTGGGTCAATAGTACTAAAAAAATAATATTTTTTATTTTTTGTAGGGTATGATATGGTTGTGAATTATTTCCTTCTCCTTTTGGAATCCGAGTTTTAAATAATTCAGAGGAAACAATTCTTGGTACTTGAGATATGAAAATCTTGGAGGCAGATATCGTTAGAAAACGACGACAGAATTTCCGGATGTATCTTTTCGTAATTGAATCCCTCCATCTGAAGCTTGGAGGATAGATTCGCCCGTGTAGGAACGGAATAGGAAATATTCACCCCAAGATTCTTTTGCCGTTTTTATTCTTCATTCGGATACAGTGAAAATTTAATTTGTCTGTTTTGGGAGGAAATTGATATGAACGGAAGGAAACATAAATCGGAATTTTTAGTGAAGAATTCGCTGATTCTTTTTATATTCTTCAAGTAGAAAGAATATTCTTTTTATTGTAATATTTTTTCCCGGTTGATAACAATTTATTACTTTAGCGCAATTATGGCTGTTATAAGCTGGATGTGAAGTTATGAAAAAGGATATTGTATTCTTATTTTTAGGTGTATTCCTCTTGATTTGCTGTAAATCTCCTGGCGATAGTGCTTTTATCGGGTATGCTCATGAACTGGCGAATGGGAAGTGGGGATTTATGGATGAACACGGTGAAGATATAATCGCTTATAGATTTGATTATGCCCGGGATTTTAGCGAGGGACTGGCGGTGATCCGGATACAAAATAAATACGGGTATCTTAATCCAAAAGGTAAAATAGTGATTCCGCTCCTATACGATCAAGCTTATAGCTTTAAAAACGGTTTAGCCAAAGTGGTACAAAACGGTTTGGAAGGAGTTATTACCGCGGAAGGAAAGATGATCGTTCCCTGTCAGTATCAGGATTTGGAAATTTGCTACGAGGAAGCCAAAATAAAGGCCCGTCGCGGAAATAAATATGGATATATAGATTTTTCCGGTCGGCCGTTGGTTCCTTTTGATTATGAATTTATCGGCCGATACGATGCAACCGGAGCAGCACAAGTTTGTAAAAATGGCAAATACGGATTTATTGATTTCTCTGGCAAAGAAATTCTGGCTTGTCTGTATACGCATATTCAGCCTTTCGGACCACAATTTTATAAAGTTTCTCAGGATAGTCTGTACGGGTTGATTTATAAAAATGATAAACAATTCGCTCTTCCTTGCGAATATCAATCCTTCGTTTTTTGTGACGAACAAAAAGATGCATATTCGCCGGATATCATTAAGGCCCGGCTCCATGAAAAGTCAGGTCTTTTAGACGACAAAGCGATTCCCTTGACTGAATTCGTTTACGATCAAATTGGTGATTTTGATACGGCCGGGTTGGCTTTAGTTGAAAGAAATGGAAAATACGGTTATATTAATCGTTCGGGAAAAGAAATTATGCCCGTTGCTTATGAAAATATTTGCAATTTTGGGAGTAAACTTTTTCGTATTGAAAAAAATAAAAAATACGGTCTTTTTAACGAATCCATGCAGGAAATTGTGCCCTGTATGTATGAGGCTATTGGAGCTGTCGATTCCGGACTGTTCCGGATTACTAAAGAAGGTTTGTACGGATTACTAAACGATAAAGGAGAAGTGGTTCTTCCTTGTAGGTATAAAGATATATATCTGTTTTCGCCCGGACTTTTTATCGTCATGCAACAGGATTTTAAAGTAGGACTCGTCAATTCCCGGGGACAAGCCGTTACTTCTGATAGCTATACTCAAATAGAACCTTTTGATATCCGGGGAAATGCCATTGTACATATCGGTCACAAAAAAGGATATATTAACCGCCAGGGCATCGAAATTGTTCCTTGTCAATATTTAGAAGTATCTCCTATTGGCGAGGACGGTACTCTAAATGTAAAGACTGATAAAGGACCTGTCATCCGTATTTTGATAAAAAGATGACTGGAAAGATGGCGATTGGGCCTTCACTTCATAATGATTTAGATTCAGGATATTATTTCATAATATTTAGAAAATCGCTTTGTTATATCTTTATTTTTAGTGGAGGAAAAATCAAAAAATTCTCCTAATGGTCGATGAATTTTAAAAACGAGCCGAAAGTGTTTCAACAGAGTGAATGGATAAATTTATCTGGTTGTGAGGAGAGATGAAAAGATACTTGTTTATCGGAGAGGGAGTAGCCGAAGGGTAGAGCATGGGGAAATGGAGATGTATTTGGAAAACAGAAGGAGAAACATTTAGTAAATAAATCGCTGATTAATGAATTTTCATTTCTGAGAACAATATTTCCTCGAAAAGACGGTTCATTAGTCAGCGAAGCGTTGATCTGCTCCTCGACAGAAGCAGGGGAGCGCTAGTCGTTTTAGTGTTTAGCGCGGGCGGCTATGATAAGGGAGAAATCTTCGGCTTTCAGAGAAGCTCCGCCGATAAGACCTCCGTCTACATCCGGGTTGGAGAACAATTCGTCGGCATTTTTAGCATTACAGCTTCCTCCGTAAAGGATGGAAGTGTTTTCCGCTATTTCTTTGCCGTATTTTTCAGTCAGGACTTTGCGGATAAAAGCATGCATTTCCTGGGCTTGGGCCGATGTTGCCGTTTTTCCGGTCCCGATGGCCCATACCGGTTCGTATGCCAGGATGATGTGGGAAAATTCTTCCGGAGAAAGTTGGAAGAGTCCGTTTTCCAATTGGGATTTTACTACTTCGAAGTGTTTTCCAGCTTCCCGTTCGGCTAACACTTCTCCGATGCAGAAGATAATCTCCAACTGGTTGGCCAGGGCCTGAGCCACTTTTTTCACCAGTATGGCATCGGTCTCCCCATAATAACTTCTCCTTTCGGAATGTCCCAGAATAACGTGAGTGCTACCCGTAGAAGCTACCATAGCGGCAGATATTTCTCCCGTATAAGCTCCGGAAGCTTCTGTGGCACAGTTTTGAGCAGAAATGGATATAATGGCGGGATCGACGATTTTACTTACTTCAGCCAGATGGATAAAAGGAGTTCCGAGGATAACTTTTACTTCCGGAACCTGTAATGCTTTTACTTTTTCGTTTACTTCTTCAGCCAGCTGAATACCCTCAGGAAGCGTTTTATTCATTTTCCAGTTACCTGCTACAATTTTTTTTCTCATGTCAGTAATTTATTAAATAATTGTTCAAAGTTAATTATACATTCAATATTTTAATTATCTGTAGACAAGGAGTCTATCAAAATGTTCAATAAATCCGTGGACTTATGGTGGTTTAAAAATTCGTTTTTTATTTCCCTCCTCTTTTATACTTCTTCAGGGTATAGAAAGTTAGAAGAAGCAGAAATAATAAACCGAGGGAATAGAGTATATAACGGTTTGTAATATTTTGTTGTTCCGTCAGGCAATAAGCAAGAGGATCTTTTCCTGCCAGATCCTCTACGGCTGGAATGTCGCGATGTCCCCATTTATCGATAATCGTCCCTTTCTTCAGTAAGAGTAGCCCCGGATTCGAACGGATCATGGTTTTTAGTTGTATTTCATCCGTTGTACAAAAATCAAAATGCAGGGGATGAATAGACTGAAGCTGCCGGATTTCCTCCGCACTGGAGGCGGTCAATCCGTAAAACCGATAACCTTTGGCCTGAGCGTAATCAGCCAGTTGATTCAGTTGTTCCAGGGCTTCGGGAACAAGTTTGTCTATTCGGTAAGAAACGACTAAAAAAGTATAGTTGTCGTCCTGTAAAACTTCTTCCGTGATGTCTCCCCACTGGGGATGTTCGATTACAAAATCATGTATGGGGGCTTGATAACCTTTTTGGAGCAGTTGCTGCTCGGAACTATGGAATTCCCAGTTCACTGTATCCTGCCAGGGATAATTTTGCTCGTTAAATTCCCGGATCTCTCCCGTATTTTTATTCTTATAATTCAGTAGAATCCGGTATTCGTCCTGAGGGGCGTCTGCCGGAATTTCCATCCCTGCAGAGATGTTGGAACCAATGGCATAGGGACGGAAATCGATGATGGGGAGGTGGCGGTAGCTATAGCCTTCCACACAACCGATAAAAATGATGGAACCGAATAGCAAGACGGTTTGTTCCAAAAAATTGTAAATCGATTTAAACTGTTTTCTCCGGTAAAAGACCAGATAAGCCATGAAGAAGAGAAAGACATTTTTCCAAAAAGTCTGCCAGTTCGTCAAAGTGAAAGCATCTCCGAAACAGCCGCAATCGGTGACCGGATTCCGGATAGCCAGAATCAGGGTGAGAGGAGTGAAAACCAACATAAACAACCAGGCTCCCCAAGCGGCTCCTTTTATCTTGATATTCAAAAAGAGGCATATACCGATCAAAAATTCCAGGCCGGATAGGAGGAAGGAAAAGAAGAGGGCGGAGGCATTCAGACCTCCCAATCCGAAAGCGTTGAAATACTCGATAAATTTATATTCGGATCCCAGCGGATCGATTCCTTTCACAAAGCCTGAGCCAATAAATACCAGGCCTAAGAGTATCCGGAAAAGGTTGGCAATAAATTTCATAAGTGTATCGTTTTATAGGATGTAGTGTGTCGTTTGAAGTAAGGGTACACTTGCTTCTTTGGATTTCCGTACAGGCTTGCTGTTTCTGTCGGAATATACAGCTCATTTGCCTTTCTTTTCAGGTACAGCTGTTCCCGGATTTTCCTTTTCTATGAGGAGCCGTATCAAAGCAAAGACGGCATAATTGATCATATCGTAATAATTTGCGTCAATTCCTTCGGAAATCCAAGTGTCACCCTGATGGTCTTCAATTTGTTTGGTCCGTTTTATTTTCATCAGAATCAGGTCGGTATAAGAACTGATCCGCATATATCGCCAGGCTTCGTCGTAATCGTGATTTTTATCCAACATCAATTGTTTCGCTTTTTGAAAATAAGAATCGTATAATTCTGTGATTTTCTCCGGAGGTAATTCAACTTCGCTTTTTTGTTCCAATTGAATCAATCCCATAAGGGCGTAATTGACGATGCCGATAAATTCAGAACTAATCCCTTCGTGTATTTTAGAAATGCCTTTTTCTTCTATACAACGAATGCGGTTGGCTTTGATGAATATCTGATCCGTCAGGGAAGTTGGTCGTAAAATCCGCCAGGCCGTCCCGTAATCGTGCATTTTTTTTATAAAAATATCGCGGCATGTATGAATCACGCTATCATATTCTTGTGCTGTGTTCGCCATAAATTTGTCCGATTACATTATGAAATGTAAAAAACTCGTTGTTACTTTGAAAGTGTAAAATTAATAAATAGAATTGATAATCTTTCATTTTCAATTCTCAAATTTAACAGTACTATGTTGAAATTTCCTTTGTTAGGAGGGTGTTCCCTCGATATGACCCGTCCTCACGTGATGGGTATCTTAAATGTAACGCCGGATTCTTTTTACGATGGAGGAAAATATGTCAGTGAGTTAAAAGTAATCGAACGTATTCATCAAATTGTGGAAGAGGGAGCGGATATTATTGATGTAGGAGCTTATTCGACCCGTCCCGGAGCTGCTTTTGTCGATGAAAAGGAAGAGACGGCCCGCTTGATGCCTGCGGTGGAATTGATCCGGAAATATTATCCGGAAGCTGTTATTTCCATCGATACCTTCCGGGCTGGTGTGGCGGAGGAGGTGAATACCTGTATGGGGCCAGTGATCGTGAACGATATTTCCGGAGGAACGATGGATGAAGAGATGTTCGATTTTGTAGCAGAGGCAGGCATTCCTTATATCTTGATGCATATTCAGGGAACTCCCCAGACGATGCAGAAAAATCCGGTATACCGGGATGTAGTGGAAGAGGTGGGAGCATTTTTTGCCGAACGTATCGATCAGTTAAATCGCAAAGGATTTGACAATCTGATACTGGATCCGGGTTTCGGTTTTGGCAAAACTGTACAGCATAATTTCCAGCTTCTGAACGGAATGGAACGCTATAAGGAGTTCGGATATCCGCTGTTGGTGGGAATTTCCCGGAAAACGACAATATGGAAAACGTTGGGAATTACGCCGGCTGAAGCTTTAAATGGAACGACGGTATTGAATACTATTTCCTTGCTGAAAGGAGCGGATATTTTACGGGTACACGATGTCAAAGAAGCTGTAGAAGCCGTAAAATTAGTCGGTCGGCTGAAAGAAGCTTCAGTTTAAAATTTAGTTATCCAACAACGTAACGTTTTGCCTGGAGCCTGAAAGCCGTCAATCTGTTCCGGGACGTCCCCCGTTTATTCCTCGGGCAGCCTGCAGATTCCTTTTATGTGGGGGTGGAGCAATTCCCAAAGCACGATACCGGCGCTGACAGAAATGTTGAACGAATGTTTGGTCCCGTATTGGGGGATTTCGATGCATCCTTCGGTTTCCTCTATTACTTCCTGTTGAACTCCTTTTACTTCGTTGCCGAATATCAGGGCGTATTTTTCTCCCGGAAGGAGGGAAAAGTTTTCCAAGGATACGCTGTTTTCCGCCTGTTCCACTGCGTAAATTTTATAGCCTTGTGCTTTTAAGGCGTTGACCACGGGAAGGGTTTCTTTGCTGTATTCCCAGGCCACGCTGTCTTCGGCTCCCAAGGCCGTTTTATGGATTTCCCGGTTGGGCGGAGTGGCGGTGATACCGCATAAGTAGATTTTTTCTATCCGGAAAGCGTCGGATGTGCGGAAGACTGAACCTACATTGTTCAGGCTGCGAACATTGTCCAGGAGGAGAATAACAGGCATTTTAGACGCTTTCTTAAAAGCTTCCGGACTTATCCGGTGGAGTTCTTCATTCTGAAGTTTTTTGTTTTTCATAAAAAATTTTTAAACGAGTTCTCCGATTAAAGTGGCCGAGGTGCAATCTTTGACTTTCACCTGTACAAATTCGCCTATCCGGGTACTGGTGGAAGGGAATACGATCACTTTGTTCTGGCTACTGCGTCCGAACATCTCGTCCGGACTTTTTTTGGAAACTCCTTCTACCAGAACTTCGAATGTCTTTCCGATGTCTTTGCGGTTGCTTTCGAGCGACCAGCCAATTTGCAAATCGATCAGTTCCTGAAGCCGACGTCCTTTGGTCTCTTCGTCGATATTATCCGGTAGCCGTTTGGAAGCCACTGTTCCGGGACGTTCGGAATATTTGAACATATAGGCCAGATCGAATTTCACTTCTTCCATTAGGGAAAGAGTCTCCCGGAAGTCGGTTTCATTTTCGTTATGGAATCCGACGAATACGTCGGTAGAAATACCGCAGTCCGGAACAATTCTCCGGATCGCTGCAATCCGGTCGAGATACCATTCCCGGGTATATTTCCGGTTCATATTTTTTAATACCGAATTACTTCCCGATTGTACGGGTAAGTGAATGGCTTTACAGATATTGGAATAACGGGCTATTGTTTCCAGTGTTTGATCGCTCATGTCTTTGGGGTGGGAAGTGGCGAAACGGATACGCATAGAAGGTACGGTACGGGCAACCAGCGCCAGTAAGGCCGGAAAATCTACGGTCGTACTTTCGTCTTTATAGCAATAAGAATTGACATTTTGTCCCAGAAGGGTCACTTCTTTATATCCCCGTTTCTGCAAATCCATGACTTCACTCACGATACTGTGAGGACTGCGACTGCGTTCTCTTCCCCGGGTATAGGGGACGATGCAATAAGTACAAAAATTATTGCATCCGCGCATGATAGAAACAAAGCCGGAAATCGACGTTTCGTCTATGCGAGAAGGGCAGATGTCTTTGTAAGTTTCGGTTTCGGAAAGTTGAATATTGATGGCTTTTTCCCCCCGGCTTGCTTTTTCGATTAATAGCGGTAAGTCCATATAAGCATCCGGTCCTACGATGATATTGACATTTTTCTCCTGTTCGAACAGTTTTTCTCCCAATCGTTCTGCCATACATCCCATTACGCCGATTAACAGATGGGGATTTTGTTTTCGGACTTCAGAAAATCCTTGTACCCGTCCCCTCACTCTTTGTTCTGCATTTTCACGCACGGAACAGGTGTTTACCAGGATAATGTCTGCTTCGTTTCTGTCTTTTATATGTTCGTATCCCTTGGCGGTCAGAATGGCGGCTACCACTTCACTATCCGCTACATTCATCTGGCAACCGTATGTCTCGATATAGAATTTTTTCCCCATAAAAAATATTACTTTTGAAAGAACAAAAGTAATATTTTCAAAAGGATATATTTTTAAAAACGGTAAACTTTAGCTGCTTTTTTGCAAAATATTCATTTTAAATGTTTAGAAAACCCGTTTTTAGCGGTAAATTTGTAAAGAGTCGTCCCTATGCTTAAAATTTCATACCGACGGATACTTTTGCGATGTGATTGTTGTATTTGTTGTCGATGGGTTCTGCAAGGACGTCGTATTCCGGATCCACATCGTAATAACTGTAAAAACGGGTGATGTCTTTGGAAAATTTATAAACATAAGCTGCATCACAGTAGAATTGACCGAAATTTAAGCCAAAGCCGCAGGATAGCGTCTGTATTTTGTTCAAATCTTTATTATCTTTGTAAGGACTGGCATAGAAAGAGTACCCGCCCCTTACGCTGACCATACTATTTATCCGGTATTCCGCCCCTAATCTGAAATTGTGGGTAGAACGCAGATATTCTTTAATCAGGTTGTTTACACCACTGCCATCGGGTTCATAATAATCATATCCGTCTATTCCGTTTTTTAAGCGGGCAGAGCTGTAATTCACATATTCGTAGTCGAAGCTGAGAATCGCTTTTTGCTGAATTACGCCGGCAACACTCAAAATGGCTTTCCAGGGTGTTTTAAGATCGTAATCGTATTTATAGGAGGTTGAACTGGGATATTCTGTCACTCCATTTACGGGGAATTTGTATTTGGTAAGCATTCCGCTATCATACGTATCGGTCATGGAATAGTAGGTTGGGGTGTGTATCGTTGCCCCCAGACGTAATTCGGGAATCGGACGGTAAATAACTCCGAATTTAAAGTTTGTTCCTACTCCGGTTGTTTTCAGGCGTTCCTCAAAATTGAAATATTCCAGTTCATAAGGATTATCTTGGTCCGGGGTTTCAGTATACAAAGATCTCATTTTGTAATAAATATTCTGCAGCCCGATAGTGATTCCCAGGTACAGTTTATCTTTATAGTTCGTACCAAAAGAAAAAGCGTATTCTCCTTGATAACCGTCTTCTTTTATGATTTTTGTCTGATTTGCTCCGATGATGGCGGGTTCGTAATAAGGATTGTCCTTATTTTCATTATCGGAAAGGATATAATTACTTTGGATTCCCATCCATTGCAGGTCGTTGAAGTAATCTTCCAGATTTGCTGTCGGGTTTTGGTTGAGGACGTAGGCTATCAATCCGTTTATATCCTGTGCCAGATACTGGGAAAAAGAGTTCGGAGCATTGGGAATAGCTTGTGTCGTATGCCGGTTAAAATTGTTCATATTGGTGTAGTTGATCCCAAAGTTGATACCTTTCCAATCGAAATTGGGATTGTATAAAGAAATAACGAATCCGATATCCCCCAATTGGAAGGAATTATCATGTGCCATTTGTCCGCCGGATTTGGTATTTCCGAAATCCGGGGAAAGGGTCATACTGACTTCCGATTTCCGGAACACACCTATGCCCGCCGGGTTTACGTTTAAAGTCGATATATCGCCTCCCAGAGCTCCGAACGCTCCGCTCATGGCTGCCGAACGGGCTGTGCCAAGGGGAAGGGTTCTGGAAAATCTCAATACGTCGGCATCGCTCTGTGCGAATGCAATGCCGGAAGTTAAAAATAAAGCAATAAAGATATATAACTTTTTCATGGCATTAGGACTGTTTCATTATACTTATTATCTTCTTCCTCCCGAACGTTGGGTCGATCTGGACGGACTAACCGATCTGTTGGTTCCGGTAGAACGGGAAGGAGAAACGGATGTACTTCGTGTCGGCGTTCTTTGGTAACTGCCACTGCTTCTGGAAGGTGAAGTGGAGCGGTTACTGTTGTAACTCGGCCGGTAGTTGTTATACGAACGGTTATAAGTCCGGGTTGTACTGCGATTGATGCTGTTATTCGTATTCGGTCTTACATTTGGCCGGGTGTAACGGTTCGTTCCGGTAGAACTGTTACTTGGGCGTGTATACCGGTTGGTACCTGTGGAAGAATTCCCCGGACGGGTATATTTGTTTGTCGGCCGGCTGATGTTATTTGTCGGTCGGGTAGTACCGGGCCTTGTCGTGACAGACGGTCGCGTTGACGTACCTGTCGAAGGCCGTACATTTACTCCTGTGGAAGGTCTGGACGTACTGTAGTTCGGCCGGTTTTGTATTCCTTCGGGACGGGTAGTCACATTGGGTCGGTTTATGGAAGTATTGGGACGTCCTGTCACATTTGGCCGGGTACTCGTTCCCGGCCCGTGGTTCGGCCGTAAACCAATGGAACCGCCTCCGTAATTGGGCCGTAAATTGCCGGGTCGTTGTGCAGGAGGATTCCAGCCCGGATGATTTCCGCCTCCCCAGTGTGGCGGGTGATGCCAATGCGGATGTCCCCAACCCGGGTAGTATCCCCACCATGGATCGTACCAGCCGCTCCAATAAGGATTGTACCAGCCATTGTACCAAGGACGGTAAAAACCAGAATTCCAGCCTAAACCAAAGCTCCAACCCGGACTTCCCCAGCCGATATTCAATCCGAAATTAAACTGACTGTCGAACGCGATGACGTCGTAGCTCGGATTATCCCATACAACTGTCCAGATGTATTGGGGATAAGTCCCGAATAAAAGAGAGGAGTAGAGTTTAACATTTGTATAGGATGGGAACCACCAGTAACGGCCGTTATCCGTGTACACATTCCAGTCCGGACTAAAGGATAAGTTCAGAGCAATTTCTTCTCCGTTCGCGATATAACCGAATCCATCCGGGTAACGGGCGATAATCCGGGCTGCTTCCCTTAAATCGCTGTCGCTTCCTTTGAAACCTCCAATCCAATAACCGGTATTTTCATAGAGCACTTCATTGACTTCTTCCGATTCGGCTAACCGTTGTTGAGCCCGGGAGGTCAGGGATCCCGTCGTGATTTCTTCTGTTGTGCCTTGCTGACGATTGATGATAACTGCACTATTCTCCGTGGTAGGATTACCCGAAGCAGGAGCATGTTGACGATTGCCCGAAGATAAGGGAATATTCTGTCCGGTAATATTTTCTACTTCTTGCATCATAAGCGGTTTACTGCCGGGAACAAAATATATATCGTCTTCTATCGTGTTGTTCAAGCTACGGGTTGAAGAACACGATGAAAATAGGATAGTCGAAACTAAAATGATATAGAAAATGATTTTCATGTCACATTTGTTTAGTTGTTTTTATAAATCTATCAAAAAGCGTACCAAATTCCCGAGAATTGGTCTTTCTTCTTTTAGAATTAGACTGTCTCTAGCCTAAAAGGTTTAGCAGGAACTGAGGTAAAACATGACAATGCTGTCTGCCGGAATTTATAAAATCTGCCGAAAGTGATCTGGGCATTTATTGCGTACAGACTGTTTTTATAATGTGTTTTATCCTCTCCTTTTTTTACGGAAGAGGAAGAATATATAGGGAACGTTGTTTTCCGTGTTTTATAAACTCCTCAGCTGAATATTTTATTCTCAGCTCTGTAAAAATAGTCATTTCCGATCACATATCTTAGTTTTTTGCTTAAATTTGCAGCTGTTTTATCAAAAAATAAGAAGATGGCCAAGTTTTTAACATCAAGAAATGAAGATTATTCTCAATGGTATAACGAATTAGTGACCAAGGCAGGTTTGGCGGAGCCGGCTGCTGTAAGAGGATGTATGGTAATTAAACCATACGGATATGCAATTTGGGAAAAGATGCAGCATCAATTGGATCAAATGTTTAAGGATACCGGGCATGTAAATGCTTATTTCCCCTTGCTGATACCGAAATCATTCTTTTCGAAAGAAGCTGACCATGTCGAAGGATTTGCTAAGGAATGTGCTGTGGTGACCCATTATCGGTTGAAAAACGATCCCAATGGAAAAGGAATCGTGGTGGATCCAGAAGCAAAATTGGAAGAAGAATACATTATCCGGCCGACGTCGGAGACTATTATATGGAATACCTATCGCAATTGGATTCAGTCATACCGGGATCTGCCGATCCTTTGTAATCAATGGGCTAATGTCATGCGTTGGGAAATGAGGACCCGGATGTTTTTGCGTACGGCGGAATTTTTATGGCAGGAAGGCCATACGGCCCATGCTACGAAAGAGGAAGCGATTGCAGAAGCCAATAAAATGGTAAGGGTATATGCTGAGTTTGCAGAGAAATGGATGGCTGTGCCGGTAATTATGGGCTCTAAAAGTGAAAGCGAACGTTTTGCGGGAGCCTTGGATACCTATACCATTGAAGCTCTGATGCAGGATGGAAAGGCTTTACAAGCTGGAACGTCTCATTTCCTGGGACAAAATTTTGCAAAAGCCTTTGACGTATTGTTTACCAATCCAGCCGGAGAACGGGAGTATGTGTGGGCTACCTCTTGGGGCGTTTCTACCCGTTTGATGGGGGCTTTGATTATGGCTCATTCGGATGATAACGGTTTGGTGTTGCCGCCGAAGTTAGCTCCTTTACAGGTGGTGATTGTACCGATTTATAAGAGTGCTGAAGGATTGGAACAAATCACTAAACAGGTAAGCGGTATTGTCGAAGCTTTGAAAGCCAAAGGTATTACAGTTAAATACGATGACCGGGATACACAGAAGCCGGGCTGGAAGTTTGCCGACTACGAATTGAAAGGTGTTCCTGTACGTTTGGCGATGGGAGAACGGGATTTAGCCAATTGTACCATAGAAGTGGCCCGGCGGGATACCCTCACCAAAGAAACTTTACCTCTG
Organism: Blastocystis sp. subtype 6; assembly: GCA_000963415.1. Classification (NCBI taxonomy): domain Eukaryota; class Bigyra; order Opalinata; family Blastocystidae; genus Blastocystis; species Blastocystis sp. subtype 6. The sequence continues at coordinate 12,473 of JZRM01000084.1, read as the reverse complement.
GAAGGAATTGTGGAATATGTAGAGAAATTACTGAATGATATTCAAGAAAATATTTATCGGAAGGCATTGAGTTTCCGCGATAATATGATCACGAAGGTCGATACCTACGAAGAGTTTAAAGAATTGTTGGAAACGAAAGGGGGATTTTTCCTTTGCCATTGGGATGGAACGCCTGAGACAGAGGAGAAGATCAAGGCCGAGACGAAGGCGACGATCCGCTGTATTCCTTTTGACAGTCCCGAGGAAGAGGGAAAATGCATGGTGACAGGAAAACCTTCTCACCGCAGAGTTTTAATCGCAAAAGCGTATTAATTGATAAAAATCCGGCTATCGTTTTCCGGCTAAATATTTTTTCGGCTGGAAAGCAGGCCGGAATACTTGTCCTTTTCAATGCCTCTGGCATCATCAGCAGAAATAGAATCATTCTTTTTATGTCGGTTACTGAACGTTTTTTGAAATATGTCCGATACGACACTCAGTCGGATCCGGCTTCGGAGACATTTCCTAGTACTCCGGGACAATTGTCATTTGCGCGTGTACTGGCTACGGAGATGAAGGAGCTGGGACTACAGGAAGTTCGGATTGACGAATACGGTTATCTGAGCGCTTATCTGCCGTCGAATGCCGATCGGGAGGCTCCCGCTATCGGATTTATTGCACACTTGGATACAAGTCCGGATCTGAGCGGAAAAAATGTAAATGCTCAGTTGATCAGGGAATATACGGGAAATAATATTGTTTTGGATAAAAAGGACGATATTGTTTTAACACTGGAGGATTCCCCGGAATTATCCAATTATGTGGGGCAGGACCTGATTGTAACGGACGGACATACGCTGCTGGGAGCGGACGATAAAGCGGGAATTGCCGAAATACTGACGGCCGTTGAATATTTGCAGGATCATCCGGAAATAAAGCACGGAAAAGTTTGTATTTGCTTTACGCCGGATGAAGAAATCGGAAGGGGTACCGATCATTTCGATGTCCGAGGCTTCGGAGCACGCTTTGCTTATACTTTGGATGGAGGAGAAATAGGAGGATTGGAATACGAAAATTTCAATGCTGCCCAAGTCCAATTGGTTTTTAAAGGGAGGAATACTCATCCGGGCTATGCTAAAAATAAAATGGTAAATTCTATTGCCATTGCCAATGATTTTTTAAACAGTCTTCCTAAAAAAGAAATTCCGGAACTTACTTCCGGATACGACGGTTTTTTCCATGTGGTTTCGATAAAGGGGAATGTGGAAGAAACGATAATGGAGATATTGATCCGGGATTTTGACCGGGAACGTTTTGAATGGAGAAAAAGTACTGTAGAAAACGGAGTAAGAGATTTTTCTAAAAAATATGGCTTGAATATTGAGTTGGAAATAACCGATCAGTATTACAATATGAGGGAAAGAATTGAGCCTGTCCGGTTCATTGTAGATATTGCCCGGCAGGCCATGGAGGAAGTAAAAGTGAAACCGCGTATTTCTCCTATCCGGGGAGGAACAGACGGGGCTAATTTGTCGTATATGGGATTGCCGACCCCTAATTTGTTTACGGGAGGCCATAATTCCCATAGCCGATATGAATATATTCCGGTTCCTTCTATGGAACGGGCTGTGGACGTGATCGTGAAAATTATAGAACTTTGTGTAAAAATATAGAGCGTAATAAGGGAGAAGGTAGGGGCATGAAACCGGATGGGGAAGGAGAAATCCAATGGAGAGAAATGCTGGAGGACTGGTATCAAAAACATGGCCGGGAATTACCGTGGAGAGAGACCAAAGATCCTTATTTAATCTGGATTTCTGAAGTTATTTTACAACAGACCCGGGTAGCTCAGGGATTGGATTATTTCCGGCGGTTTGTAGAGCGTTTCCCGGACGTTTTATCGCTGGCTGAAGCAAAAGAAGATGAAGTTTTAAAATATTGGCAGGGATTGGGTTATTATAGCCGGGCCCGGAATTTGCATGCAGCAGCCCGGGATATTCGGGATCGTTTCGGGGGAAAATTTCCGGAAACGTATGAAGCCGTCCGGTCCCTGAAAGGAATTGGAGAATATACGGCAGCAGCTATTTGTTCTTTTGCCTGGGATCAGCCTTATGCGGTGGTCGACGGGAATGTCTACCGGGTTTTGTCGCGGGTGTTCGGGATTGATATCCCTATCGACAGCCCGAAAGGAAAAAAGTTTTTTGCCGACTTTGCCGGACAATTATTGGATAAAAATCAACCGGCTTTATACAATCAGGCCATTATGGATTTCGGAGCTGTGCAATGTGTCCCCAAATCTCCGGCTTGTTTATTTTGTCCCTTGCGTGACCGCTGTGTGGCTTTGGCAACCGGACAAATTGACCGCTTACCTGTCAAAGAGGGAAAAACAGTCGTAAAACCCCGTTATTTTAATTATTTTCATATCCGTTACGGAGAAAACTGCCTTTTGGTTCAACGTACAGCAAAGGATATCTGGCAGAATTTGTACGAATTTCCTTTACTGGAGACGGATGAGGACAAAGGATTGGAAGCGCTTGTTTTACTACCGGAATTTAAACATTTGTTTGAAAATGTTGGGGAAATAGAGATTGTTGCCCCGGGAGTATCTTTTAAACATATCCTTTCCCACCGGATTATCTATGCCCGTTTTTATGAGATAAAAGTAGAAAAATTATCAACTGTTTTACAACGATATTTGTTGGTCCCGGAAGTTTCTTTTGAAAAATATGCCGTTTCCCGTTTGATGAGTCTTTATTGGGAACAACGGGAAAATAAAATTTGAATATTCAGAAGAGAGGAAGAGTTGACATTTTATGTCTGATTAACATTTCGCTGATGATAAACCAAAAGTTCTGATGAAAGGGTAATAAAATTCCGGGGACCTTATTCGTTTTTCCCTTTTAAACATTCGAACTTCGTTCCCGTATACAGAGAGGAATAGCGTAAAATAAGATGGAGGAGAAAAGGGATGAGGCTTTTTATAATTTCGAACAGATTACCGCTAAAGGCTCAAAGAGTGGGGAAGGAATTCCGATTTTCACGCAGTGAGGGGGGCTTGGCCACAGGTTTGGATTCTTTGGAGATGTCTGTAGAGAAATATTGGATTGGCTGGCCGGGCCTGTATACAGAAAATGAAGGGGAAAAGGAGAACATACGTCTTTATTTGGAAAAATTTCATTTTTTCCCGGTATTCCTTTCTTCCAGACAGATACACGATTATTATGAGGGATATAGCAATAGCACCGTATGGCCGCTCTGTCATTACTTTTTTTCCTATGTGCAATACGATCGTAGTTTCTGGCAGGCTTACCGGGAAGTAAATCAGTTGTTTTGTGAAGTCGCCGTTTCCCTGATTCGAGCCGACGATATGGTGTGGGTGCAGGACTATCAGTTGATGTTACTACCCGCTATGTTGAGAACGTATTTTCCTGCCGTCAGCATCGGATATTTTCATCATATTCCTTTTCCTTCTTATGAATTGTTCCGGGTTTTGCCTGAAAAAGCAGAGGTTTTAAAGGGATTGCTGGGAGCAGATCTGATTGCTTTCCATACGCACGATTATATGCGACATTTCAGTATTGCCGTCCAGCGGGTTTGTCACCTGAATTTCCGTTTTGGAGAAGTACGGTTGCTCAACCGTATCGTGCATGCTGATGCTTTTCCGATGGGGATTAATTATCGATTGTATTACGACAGTATATTGAGACCTGAAGTGGAACGTGCCTTATACCAGCTTAGTCAGAATCTGGGAAGGTATAAATTGATCCTGACTGTGGACCGTTTGGATTATAGCAAAGGAATTTTACACCGGTTAAAGGGGTTCGAACTTTTTTTGGAAAAGCATCCGGAATACCGGGAAAAGGTATCTTTGGTAATGATTATTGTGCCTTCCCGGGATCAGGTTAAGAAATATGCCGATTTGAAGATGAAAATGGAAGAAATGATCGGAACGATTAATGGAGAATATGCTACTCTAAACTGGACTCCGATTCATTATTTTTATCACGGGTTTCCCTTTGAAGAATTGGTGGCTTTGTATCATCTGGCTGATATTGCTTTGGTGACCCCTTTACGGGATGGGATGAATTTGGTTGCCAAAGAATATGTGGCGGCTAAACGGGAACGACCGGGTATATTAATATTAAGTGAAATGGCCGGAGCGGCTATCGAATTGCCGGAAGCACTTCTGATCAATCCGAATGATATCAATGAAATTGAAAGGGCTATTTGTAAGGCACTTCAGATGCCGAAACAGGAACAGCTGAAAAAATTACGTAGGATGCAGCAGGTTATTTCCCGGCAAACTGTGAATAAGTGGGCTGCCGATTTTGTTGCCGGGCTGCAGAATATTCGCCGGAGAAACGATGTTTTGGGTCGGAAATTGATCGGGGCTGATTTAAAAGCCTACTTTCGGACTGTTTATGCGAAAGCGTTGCACCGATTGATTATGTTGGATTACGACGGTACGTTGGTGGGTTTTGCAGAGGAACCTCAAGAAGCCCTGCCCCATACAGAAGTCTATGAAGTGCTGGAGGCTTTGGTCGGCGACTCCAGGAATAAAGTTGTGATTTGCAGCGGAAGAGATCTGGATACCTTGGAGCGATGGTTCGGGCATTTGTCTTTGGAAATCGCTGCGGAACACGGAGCGTTTTATAAAACACAGGGAAAATGGTTGCAAAATGTACACGGAGAATTGTGGAATGAGGAAATTCTCAATCTGTTGCAACAGATAATTGATAAAACTCCCGGTTCTATGCTGGAAATTAAACGGACTTCAGTCGTATGGCATTACCGGAATGTGAATAATTGGTTGGCGGGTGTACGGGAAAAGCAATTAATCGATTCCTTAAGGAGACCCTGCGAGCAGTTGGGCTTACATATTATGCGCGGAAATAAAATTGTCGAGATTAAATCCCCGGCTTGTACAAAAGGGGCGGTCGTTCGGAAATTATTGGAAAAGGAACACTACGATTTTATGATGGCTATAGGAGATGATACGACGGATGAGGATATGTTTGAGGCTATGCCTGTTGATGCGGTGACGATAAAAATAGGAGAATTGTCGGACAATGCCCGTTATAATCTTGCAGAACAATCGCAGACCTTGCCTTTTCTGAGGGCCTTGCTGTAGAGAGGGGCAAATTGCTGAACCCTTAAGGCATTAAAAATTTGGAAGCAGGTATTTCCTGGGAAAATAAAAGGGCGGAATTGATGAGGGACAGGTGGGAATAGGCTTGGGGAATATTGCCGAGCAATGTTTTGGTGTCGAAATTTAAATCTTCACTGAATAAACCCACAGAATTGGAATAGGTGATTACCCTGTTAAAAATTTTCTGGGCTTCTTCTTTTTCTCCGATGACGTATAAAGCCCGGATCAACCAGAAAGTGCAGATGGTAAAAGCAGAGGAGGGTTTCCCAAAATCATCGTGGGCGGTATAACGATACATTAAGCCTTTATGATAAAGAGCCCTTTGCACAGCTTTTACTGTTTTTTGATAATGAATATCCTGGGCCGAGATAAAACCGTATTTTTCCATAAGTAATAAAGAAGAGTCGAATTCCAGATTATCGTAAGCCTGAGAAAAACTTTGCAATTCTTCTTTCCACCCCTTTTCCATGACATCCTGATGGATTAAGGCAGCTTCTTTTTCCCAACGTTCGGCATATTTTTTCTCGTTGAGGATTTTGGCAATTTCATAAGCCCGATTCAGGGCTACCCAGCACATCACTTTGGAGAAGACGAAATGTTCTTTTCGGTTGCGGATTTCCCAGATCCCTTCATCCGGTTTTCGCCAATCCTGCATAACGGTGTAGGCGATAATTTTTACAATCGCCCATACTTCTTCCACTTCATCCTGCGTGCCGGGACAAAAACGATAATACTTATAAATGACATCCATCAGATAACCATAAGAATCGTTTTGTTTTTGATTGTACGCTCCGTTCCCAATACGGACAGGACGGGAATTTTCAAAACCGGTAAGATCAGGCAATATCACTTCAGTCAGTACTTTTTCACCCCGGATGCCGTACATAATCTGAAAGTCTCCGTATTCGGACTTGATAATCCGGCGAATGAAGCCGATAAATCGTTTGGCTCCTTCTTTGTGGCCTGTCTCCAATAAGGTTTCAATTGACATGGAAGCATCCCGCAACCAACAGAAGCGGTAGTCCCAGTTGCGGACTTCTCCTATCGTTTCCGGAATACTGGTGGTGACGGCTGCCAGGACTGCTCCGGTATATTGAAAAGACAGGAGCTTCAAGGTAAGCATACTGCGTGTGATCAGATCGTTGTAAAGGGTGTAGTTTTTGGAACGGTTGTTCCAGTTCAGCCAATAGACTTTTGTCCTCTCAAATTCCAGGTAAGTGAGTTCAAAATTTACCGGAATGAGTTTTTGGTGGGCAGAAAGTAAGATGTATTCGTTTTGAGTAAGCGTAAATTCTTCTCCTTGCTGTATGGCTGTCAGGGGAAATCGGGAATAAAGATAGATGGCTTTGTTTTCGTCTGTTTTAGCATAAGATTTGATATATTTTCCCGTGTTGTCGTGTATTACCGGATCCCGGGCGTAATTGGGAGCCGGCTGGTAAAGAATACGAAATTTCGGAGCTCCGTGAATATAGCGGATATAACGGTAAATTTCAGGTGCCATGTAATAGTCGTGATCGGACGTTTTATAACGGGGCATAAAATCCAAAACTTCGAAACAATCTCCTTCTCGCTTGTAAAGAGTGGAGAGGATATTGGTATTGTCCAGGTATTGCTGAGAGATACTGTAATCGTCTGATACAATCAGCTTACAACAACCTCCCTTTTCTTCATCCAGAATCCGGGCGAAAACCGAAGGCGAGTCAAAATCAGGAAAACAACACCAATCGATGCTTCCTTTAGCTGATATCAATGCTGCTGTACGGCAATTCCCGATGATTCCATAGTCTAACGTTTTCATCTCCTTGTATTCATCTGTCCTTGTACTACTGTTTTAGCTGTCTTTTTGTTTCATTTCTGCTTTTTTAGCTTTTAAAAGGGGAGAAATTTCAAATCTTAAGACCGAGATGTAAACTATTTTAAGTAATTTTTTTAATTTTGGAAGCTGTCTTTTGTAAAAATCTAAATGCGAAATCATGGTAACTACTTACTCTTATCTTTTACCTTTAGCGGGCTTGGTTACTTTACAAAGCTGTCATTCCGGTGCCCGGAAAAGTAATAAGGACGCTAAACCTTTGAATATAGTGTATATTATGACCGACGATCATGCACAACAGACAATGAGCTGTTATGATAAGCGGTATATTCATACGCCGAACTTAGACCGGATAGCCGCAGAAGGGGTAAGGTTTACAAATAGTTTTGTCTGTAATTCCCTGTCTGGCCCGAGCCGGGCCGTATTATTGACCGGTAAACACAGTCATAAGAACGGTTATACCGATAATACGGAAGGAGCCTTGTTTAATGGAGAACAACAGACTGTCCAGCAATTGTTACAAGCGGGAGGATATCAGACCGCTATGATTGGAAAATGGCATCTGGGAAGTACTCCGACTCATTTTGACTATTGGACGATTTTGCCGGGACAAGGAGATTATTATAATCCCGATTTTATCACTCCGGAGGGGAAAATCCGTCGGGAAGGGTATGTGACGGATATTATTACGGATATGGGAATTGATTGGCTGCGGACCAAACGGGATAAGACAAAACCCTTTTGTCTGTTTGTACACCATAAAGCGATACACCGGAATTGGATGGCTGATACGTCGGATCTGGCTTTGTTTGAAGACAAGACTTTTGATCTGCCTGCCAATTTCTGGGACGATTATGAGGGCAGAATAGCGGCTGGAAAACAAGAGATGAGTATCGATAAAGATATGACATTGATATACGATCTGAAAATGCTGGACAATCAGGTGGAAGATCATTACCGGACGTTGTATGTACGAAAAAACGATACGCTGGGGACTTACGGACGAATGAATACAGCGCAAAAAGCAGCCTGGAATCGTCATTATCAGCCGATTATTGAGCAATTTAAAAAAGCGAAATTGAAAGGAAAAAAGTTGGCGGCATGGAAATACCAGCGCTATATGCGGGATTATCTGAAGGTCGTGAAATCTTTGGACGATAATGTGGGAAAGTTGCTGGATGAATTGGAAAAAGAAGGATTATTGGAAAATACGCTGGTGGTATATGCTTCGGATCAGGGATTTTATATGGGAGAACACGGTTGGTTTGACAAACGTTTTATGTACGAGGAATCTATGAGAACCCCCTTGATTATGCGGCTTCCGGAAGGATTTAATCGCAGAGGGGATATTCCGCAATTGGTACAAAATATCGATTATGCTCCGACTTTTCTGGATTTGGCGGGTTTGCCTATTCCCGACGATATGCAAGGGGTGTCCTTGTTACCTTTATTAAGAGGAGAAAATCCGGCTGACTGGCGAAAATCTTTGTATTATCATTATTATGAATACCCGGCTGAGCATGCAGTACGCCGGCATTATGGTGTACGTACAGAACGTTATAAGTTGATCCATTTTTATCAGGATATCGATAGTTGGGAACTTTTTGATTTGCAGGAAGATCCAATGGAAATGCACAATTTATACGGGCGGCCGGGTACGGAGGACCTTACCCGGGAATTGAAGACGGAATTGGGACGTCTGCAGCTGCAATACGATGATCCTATCCGGAGTTTGAATAATTAAAGGAGAGGTGTCGAATGGTTCAGAAGGTTTGAAGGATTTAGATGGATAAAGTCGGTATTATTCCGTAGCAAGGGCGGATGCCTTTGTGAATAGGAGTGTAAATATAAAGAATATGGATAAAAGATTGTGGCTATCTTTGGCGGTAGCTTCCTGGACTGGCTTGGAAAGTGTACAGGCGGCTCAACCGGAACAGCGTCCGAATATTATTCTGTTTTTGGTCGACGATATGGGCTGGCAGGATACCTCGGTTCCGTTTTGGAAACAACGCACTTCTTCGAATGAGAAGTTTGAGACACCTAATATGGAACGTTTGGCTGCACAAGGAATGAAGTTTACTCAGGCTTATGCCTGCAGTGTTAGTTCGCCCAGTCGTTGCAGTTTGTTTTCAGGGATGAATGCAGCCCGGCATCGGGTGACGAATTGGACTTATCCGAAAAATAAAACGACCGATCAGAAAAGCGACGTTTTACTGTTGCCCGAATGGAATATGAACGGGATTTGTCAGGTAGCAGGGATCGAGCATACCTGCCAGGTGACTTCTTTGGCGCAGGTTTTGAAAGATAACGGTTATCATACGATTCATTGTGGGAAAGCCCATTTCGGAGCCTTGAATACCCCCGGAGAAAGTCCTTATCACATGGGATTTGAAGTGAATATAGCCGGTCATGCGGGGGGTGCACCTACCTCTTATTTGAGCGAAGAAAATTATGGGAACCGAACGGACGGTAAACCCAATCCCTGGTTTGCCGTACCCGGTCTGGAGCACTATTGGGGAAAGGATGTATTTTTGTCCGAAGCACTGACCCTTGAAGCAAAAAAAGCGTTGGATAAAGCCCGTCAGTATCATCAGCCTTTTTTCTTATATATGGCTCATTATGCCGTACATGTGCCGATTGATAAAGACCGGCGTTTTTATCAGAAATACCTGGATAAAGGACTCAGTCCCAAAGAAGCAGCTTATGCCTCTTTGGTGGAAGGCATGGATAAAAGTCTGGGGGATTTGATGGATTATCTGGAGAAATACCAACTGGCGGATAATACTATTATCTTGTTTATGTCGGATAACGGAGGTTTGTCTGCCGAACCGGCATGGAGGGATGGAGAATTGCATACTCAGAATGCTCCTTTGAATAGTGGGAAAGGATCCGCTTATGAAGGAGGAATCCGGGAGCCCATGATTGTAAAATGGCCCGGAGTGACAGCAGCCGGAACGATTTGTGAGAAACCCTTAATTATTGAAGATTTCTATCCGACGATTCTGGAGATGGCCGGCATAAAACAATATAAAACAGTTCAAAAAATTGATGGCGTAAGCTTTATGCCGTTGCTGAACCATACCGGAGACCCCTCGGAAGGACGTGAGTTTTATTGGAATTTTCCAAATTTATGGGGAAATACGGGACCCGGAATCGGTGCTACAGCTACCATACGCAAAGGAGATTGGAAGCTGATTTATTATTATGAGAGCGGGAGGAAAGAATTGTTCAATATCCGGGAGGATATAGGGGAAACCCGCAATTGTGAGGAGCAGTATCCTAAATTAGTGAAAAAGCTATCGAAGCGGCTGGGAAATTATTTGCGAAAAGTGAAAGCTCAGCGCCCTGCTTATAAAGCAACGGCTAGCCCCGTACCTTGGCCGGATGAAGTGCGATGAGGAGAAAAGAATGCGATTGAAATTTCGGATGATTAAGGGGGAAAGAATTTGAAGAAAACCGGAAGTTGAGTAAGAGAAAGCATTTTCCCGGTACAACTTCCGGTTTTATTTTACTTTTTAATAAAACGAATGATCATTTCTCCAAGTTGTGTGTTCAAAGGAAGAGCTGGATTATTATAAACTTGGTCTATTTGAGCGAATTTATCCAGAGTGTTGCAGTCTTTCATAACGTGACTCATACCTTGGATAATGTGTTTCTCTGCCCGGGGATAAGCTTTTGCCAGAGCTTCGGCATCCTCTACAGAACATTGAATGTCGTGATCTCCCTGCAAAATCAAAACCGGAATGTGTAAACGGCTGATTTCTTCACAGGGATTGTATTTAAAACAGGAAATCAGATACGGTTGTACGGACGGACGGAAAAGCGAATATAACAGGGGAGAGGGATTGGCTACGGTATCACCCTTTTCTAATTTGTCGATAATCGGCATACAAAGATCGATGACGGGTTGGGGCTGAGAGGCTAATTGCCTTCGGAGCAGATCCGACATCCTTTCTCCGCTTCCAGCTATGGAGATAAATTGAGAGATTGTAGGATTATCGATAGCAGCTAACATACCTATCAGAGAACCTTCGCTATGCCCGGCCAGGATAATTTTGGTAAATCCCTTATCCTTTTTTAAAAAATCACTCCAGGCTTTGACATCTTTTACATAGTCTTCTAAACGGAGGACTGATTCTTCTTTACCGGCAGCTGCGCTGGCAGAGATTCCGCGTTTGTCGTACCGTAAAGAGGCGATTCCGTTTTTTGCCAGTAATTCGGCCAGCATCTTTAATGAATTATTGGTCATCAGAGGATTATTCCCGTTCCGGTCGGTTGGGCCAGAACCGGCAATGAGAAGGACAACCGGAAGATTGTTATTTCGCTCGGGAGTGAGCAGGGTACCGTAGATGTCTCCGGTCGGCGTTTGTAACACAACTGCTTCTTCCTGTGCCATTAGATTAGAAAGCCCCAGATACAGTAAGAGAGAAAAAAGAATGATTTTCATAAGTTCCGGATTTAAACGTAAAGATGGAAATTGTTTTAAGAATGTTTATGTATATAACAAATGAATGAGGTATACGGCGGCAATATCTCCCAGAATGACCGATAGGGTATAAGCGATACCGAGACGTGTACTTTTAAGGTTACAGGAAATTTTCAGCGCTTTGAACATCCAGATTAAAGTCCAGATCAGAAATAGAAGAGAGATGAGAAGGAGAAGTAGACCGCTGATGGTTGCTGACTGAGAAAACCATTCCGGGGTAAGGTCGGAAGGTTGAATGTGCATTATATGCTGTACGGCAGGAAAAAATCCGAAAATACCGATACCCAGGAGCGGAAGCTGAGCAAAGGCAGTTGTCCCCCAGACATCAATTATTCTTATTTTTGAACGGGAAAGCAGTCGTCCCCAAAGGTAAAAAAGGAAAGCCGGTATAAGCCAGATAATCAGATGCTCTGCAAAAATGACCCCGAAAGCATCTGTGGGAGCCGGACCGATGTGAAGTAAACCTTGAAAATGCAGATCTGTCAGCCAGCAGAAAAGAGAATTCAGACAAATTCCTGCCAATCCAATTCCAAGAGCTGCAGCTCCTGCAATCCGTAAAAAAGGATTTTGTAATTTTTTCCAAAAAGTAAGTTGTTTTTCCATAAGAGAGAATTTAGGCTAGTTTTTCAATCAGGTCGTCTAGTAAATTGCGTACTGTAGGATAACTTAGGTTTAGGGTCTTAGCCATTTCTTTAAGACTTCCGCCTGCCTTTATGAAATCAATCACGAAATTTTGTTCTTTCTCCGATAAACGGCTTAAGGGGGGAAGCAGGAAAGAGCCGCATACTTCTGTATTACATTGTTCACAATAGAGCTTACTTACTTTTAAAGGGGCATTACATCCCGGACAATGTACAGGCAATTTAGGCATATTCATCGTATCTTTTTTATTATATGTACAAATATAGATAAATAATTTATAATATTCAACTTTAATTGAATATTATTTATTTGTAATTGAATAATATTTATTTTTTACTTATTTAAATGAAGATAATGCACCTATAATTTCTCCTCTTACACATTAGGGACGTGCCCTAATGTGT
>JZRM01000083.1:0-46474 GCA_000963415.1 Blastocystis sp. subtype 6 | reverse complement strand
TGCATTTAGAAGAATTGATCATCGGAAATGATTGTTTTTCAAATGTGAATGAATTCAATATTGATGGATTGAATCATTTGAAATCTATAAAGATAGGAATCAATTCATTTACTCAACAGAGAATTGGGATATTATCAATAGTGATGTTTATACATCAGCATTACACTGGGATTATTAAAGACTTCACTGAAATATACACAATCATTTTCATATCTTACTATTATTCTATCTAACACTGTTAACATCGAATACAATAGAATAACAGAGACAGTAATATGAATCTCTTTTACTGGGGTATTGAACATCTGTTTTAACAAACACAACAGCAGATTCATCATTTCCTGAGAGAATTAATAGTCCTCCACCAATGACAAATAGTGTCTACATAAACAGGGATAGCATATATTCTATATTTCAAGACACAACTTCTCGTACCCTATATAACTCTGTTTCGATAGGTAGCTGTAAGAAGGTAAACACATTCGTCACCATATGATTACACAACTACAATCAACTCCCAAAAAATCAAATACTGAAAGAACGAAATACACTGTAAACACAAACTTTCGTTGATCTATCTCATGCAATATTGTTTCACTTTGAAAACGATGATTATCATCATGATTCAGTATAGATTCAACCATTTCTTCAATCAAATCTTCATTGTCCGGAAATATCGTATTTAGAACATATTGAGCAAATCTATATCTGTACTCTTATAGATTCCTTACTGAATCACATAGTCCGTATTATCGGGTGCCTCATCCTCATTCAAATCTGCTTGAAAGTACTGAGAAATGCAGTCAAAAACATCATTTAGCAAATCCACTCGATCGCAAATCGGATAATCTTCATACGACTCCAGCTTTTCAAGTCGCCGTTTAATAATCGTACTGTTATTTTCTCTCCTATTTCTAAGATTGTGTCACAGATATATACAGATAATCATGATCACCAGAAACAGCTGTACCGACCCATTCACCATCAACATTTGTGAAATAGAAGCATCCATCATCCGCAATCTCATAAAATGGATCATCACCAAGTAGTGAATATATTTTTCGTTGAATTGGTATCAATATTTCATTTACTACATTTCAGAATAGAGTTTAACACAAACTTTCTTCCTGATATCCCATAGGTACAACCAATGGAAGCGTCTGAATATGCGATAATACAATCCTAAACGCATGTTCGACACAGGGATCGCCTAAAATGGAGCATGCATGTAGCAACGATTCTATCATTTGATCATAGATGATGAATACTACCTTCACTGATTCCTTCATCTACGAGAGATTCTATTTCATCCATATCTGTGGTGATCAAGCTGTAAGGATAGGGTACAACATTCTTCAATGAATACTGCTGATCGATCTGTGTGAGATCGACATTTCCATATTTCTCATCATAAAAAGTAATGTCACTCGGTGGATGCTCTTGTATGTATGTCACATGGGACATTAGTTGATCCATTTTTTTCTTGTCCCTTCCTCTGATAAAATCATTCCCTTGAAGATAAACATAGAAGAGGAGCTGAAGTCGGTTCATGTGGAAACAGGAATAAATGCGATATATTGTTATCACTTGGAGGAATTGCTTTCTGCGTACGATACTGTCAGTAAAAATGACTCCAGGAATTTCAAAAACACAAAAGTCTGTATTTGCTACTGCAACAATGGTATTGTGTGATTTTGCATAGCTTGCAATTTCTCTAATGAAAAGAGCATGCAAATGATTACTTGACGTAATCAATACCACAAAACGCAACCTTATTCATACCGTATCTCCTAACTAAGCAGTCGAAAAAGAGACTACGGGCTGAAGATGGCATCGCAACATCACCTATTATAAAGAGATAATAATATTCAAACTGTCAAGGAGAGTACCATCCCAGAACTTCCGGCTTTTCATATTTCGCGCCTTCCTCCTTTCAACCAAGATAGGAATCTTTTCAGAGTCTTTCACACGAGTGAAAAATACCTTCACAACACGTAGATTGCAGTGTTCCAGGTCATCCAATATTTTGTTAACTTCTGTCACAATGTAATTGGTATCATAAGTTTCTACTAACCTTCGTTTCCGATTCTTAAAAAATGAGTAAAGTAGAGAATATCCATCAATTACCACATCTTTCATCTTTGATCTAACGTGGATGAGAAGTAAAAGGAGTACCTATTATTCTGTATGTAGCAACACTGTCGTAGATGATTCGTAATTAGAGTATACAAACCACTGACCATTAGCAATAAAGTAATTATTTAATGAAATGACCATTTCCACGGTAATATTGAATGCCAAAGGAATATTATTAACTATTTGTGCTATAGAATGACAATGTAACAATGGATCACTTCAGATTAGATCCCAGATCGTTTTTGAAGTGCAAATAGGATCATGACATCTTATTTCTCTTGATTACGACTCTTTTAGGAAGAGTTGATCGAAAATGAATATTCCTGTAAGAAAAAGAAATAGAATAACAGGAGTATGATGAATAACACATAATGAAGCTTCAAGATACTATCCAATATTCAAGATAATATAAACTATTATTGATGGTGATGAATCTATTGTTTGTTTATAAAATAGGTAGGAGTTTTATCTATGTTGATATACATTTGTCAACAAATTTAGTGGGATCGCTCTTGATCCTTTTCAAATTGAAAACGATTGACAATAATTGTTTCATAATAGTTATTGTACATACAAATAATCCTATTCTACTGTCTTAGAGAAAAAGAGTATCACAATCCTATTCATCAGTATGATGAAAAGGAAAACATAGCGAAACCTGGCATATAATAAATGGTTTCATTTTTTGTCAAATTCTTACAACTACAATTCTACTATGATGAATGAAACTAGTTTTAAATAAAATTCAGTAACAGAAAGAGTATAGACAACTGCAAATACATGATTGTCTTTTAGACTCTCTTTTAGCTATGTTGAACAATAATCCCTTTTACATTCAGAAGATGAGTGATATTTTCATTTCATTGTGTTTCCTGTAGATTAAAGCATGTAATTCATTAGTAAAGGATTATTATTATTACTATTACTTCTCCTTTTTCATGAATCGACTCCAGACTGTTACGAATCAGTTATTCCAGTATTTTTTACATGCATAGAATGAATGTGATACCTTGGCACTTGATAGTATTTCTTTTACATCATCACTCTATCTTGATACTCCTCACATTATCTACACAATTCATTGACTACTCGAATCTGATTCATCGATTAACACAACATTCTCTCATTCATTTTTAAAGTATTCTTTTATCTTTACCCAGAGCTGCATTTCATAAGGCTTCATCTGTTGTACTGCAGAAATAAATATGGAATGTATCACTACTTCACAATCGAAGCCAAGCCATAGAAGAATCACTACTGACTTCACGGCCGAGTATGCTCCATTTTCCAGTACTCTCTAGCACGTTCTCCTAAAGTAATTTCACATAAATAACTCATGAATCTGATGACTGCATTACCAAGTAAATATTCATTCCTTCATATCAACTCCACACAACCCTATCTCCAGCTCTTCAGCAAGACACAGGTACCCCACATTTATTCTCATGCCAACAGGTATGAAGTTATCGCGCAGAATCTAACAACTAGACGATACGATTATTCGTCAACGATTGGATGAGCACTCCATAGTTCTTGTTCCAACAACTCCTTCCATTTCGCGATGTGCTGACTCTGTACTGCTTTTTTTACACTCTGTAGAGCAGCCGGACACCAGACGGTTCCTATGTACAACTCCTATTCATGTCTAGTGAAAGCAAACGACTGAGTGCTGTGCAGTCACTAGACCAATATAGACTACTCATTGAGCGTCTTCCTTTGCTCAAGGAGTGTCTGGAGCAAGATCTCCTATCTCTGAAGAATCTCCAGAGGGAGTCGAGTACTTTCTCTGCCGCAGCTTGATTGTAGATGAGAAATTGCAGCAACTCTACTCACAGAAGGAGATTCTCGAAAGAGAGGTTGACAGTTCTGTAAACTATTTGCGTCAAATGAATGAAATTGAAAAGCGGTCAAAAGAGGTGAACGAATATAGCTCTAGTCAGGATCTTCAGAAGCAGCTCGAGCAAACTACGCAGTCTATTGAGAGGATCGAGCAAGAAACGAAGCAGCTGCGTGCCAAGATGGAAGATAATCGCACCAAGATAATGAACATTTATACAGCTTTTACAAAGTTAAAGAATGAAATATTCGAAGTAAAAATGGAAGAGGAGTCGATTGTTTGTCCAACAAACCACTATGTAGAGCAAATCATGCTGAAGAAAAAACTCTGACAAGAAGGGGCAGGTCAGTACTTCCCCAATGTCTCGTGATAAATAAGCTTGGCTTTGTACACAGAACTAGATCCAATCTCTACAGTAGAGGATGGTATCCACTCCGATGAGGGAATACAAGAAATCGGGCTTGGCTTGGCAGAAACTGCATTCAATTTCTTGGCGCGCTTCTCTACGATTAGAAAGGGAATCTACAACAAACCATAGTATCTGCGTCGCTGGAGATCTCTGCATCGATCACAGACAACGCAGTATCCATTGTTGCTCCGATTAATATAGCACTTCATTGGCTTGGCATGAAAACACTGTTTGCATCGTTTTGTCGGGTTGGCTCCTAGATTTGGATAGATTGGAAGCTGCATATGTCATAAAGAATCAAAGTCTGCAACAAACAAAAAAAGACTTCCCCAATTTCTCCTTTATAACATCCGGAATGAATTCATTCTTCTCCAGATCCGCATACTGGTAGCGAGTCTGCAGCTTCCTCAGAGAGTTGGTCCCCATCGAACGAATTCGGTCCTCATAGGAAGCTAATCATGATGCACCTCATGAGTCCCTACGTGCCTTGGACCTCTTGTCCAGCGGAGTGTACCTCTTCCCAGCCAGCTCCTCGAAGTCTCCGGGCAGTGCGGAGATCCCCTCGAGTCGCTTCCAGTACTCCTTTTGAATGACACGTGACAGCTGCGATGCACTGGTGCTCGCGATCGCCGTGTCGTAAATCCGAGTCTCGCTGTAGCGAATCAGGTCCTGCAGAGCCTGCTGCGATAAGCTGCTGTCAAAGCAGCAGGGCGCGTCGTTGTACTTCGCCTTGCTGCTCTCCGCCAGCGGAGAATACAGTGCGTGGGACCGAATCTGCTTGTAGTATCGCGCGGTCTGCGTGTCGCACGCACTCTCCCCTGGATTGAAGATGCAGTCGTAGAGCACCAGCGGCTCGGGCGCAGCGAGGTGGTACTGTGGCTTGCATGGGTTGTTCGCAACATCGAGGAGTTTTGGAATGACAGAAATCTCCTCTTTTTTCGACGCCACCAGAAAGAGGATGCTCATGATGCACCGAATCGATTCATGAAGAAGAACTCACACACTTACTTGATGCCACAGAAAAGCGCGACCTACGATTTCGACCGCCAGAACGTCGTGTTCCGGAACGTCTCTAGGAGAGAGCGAGAGTGGCACCAGTACCCCTTCGCGATGTCGATCACGTCTCCGTGGAAAATGGTTCGCGTGAAGTCGCAGACGTTGACAGCGTCGATGCGGCAGAAGTTGCGGAAGTCGTGCTCTCCTTCCAGCTGCTTGACCGCCTGGCGCATCAACTCGGTGTCGTACTGTCGTCGCAGAAAGTAGTAGCGATACACACGACCTGATTCTCAATGTGATAACAAACAACGACCACAGCAAGAGAAGCGAGCGCTGAAGGTGCGGTCCACAGGACACCAGCCAGTGACTCGGATGTTGGGCGGAAGCACCTTGTTCAGGACCTAGTGAGCACGAGGACACAGAGGGTACCGAGGGGTAATCGAACTCGGCTGCGGAGGAAACAGCGTTTTCGGGAGCGTGGTAGGAAATCGTGGGATCGAACTCGTCGACGAACTCCACGCCGCTACGCAGATTCGAGCGAAGATACAGCGAGATCACCTGGTTGAACGCACTCACTCCGGCGTCTGTTCGTCCGCACCGCTGATAGTGGCACTTCGTGATGTCGTCGATCAGGTGGACACGCTTGAGGGCTGCAAAAATCGCGGTCTCCACGGAGTTGTCGTCTGCCACTCCCTCCAGCAGCTGGGCGCTGTCGCGCTGGGCAAATCCAGACATGTGGGAGCCATCGTAAAACACCTGGAAGTCACCACTCTCGCTCGACCCTACACGAAGGGCGATGTGGCGTCGCCTGTACTTGGTAATATCGAAAATACGCTGCTTTTTGCCCGTTTTCCCACTGTCCTCTACGCACATCGAAAACCCCGAAAACCTCGTACTGCTCTCTCTCTTCACAGGCTCGTACTGGAATTTTTCGATACCGTCCAGTCCCTCAGGAATATACTTCTTCACCACAGCGTCAAACTGCTCTACGACTCATCTCCACCGATCCTAGAAAACCCCTTGGCACAAGCTTGCAGAGGTCTCCGATGACCTTAATGAGAGAACCCTTGTATACATGTGAAAGATCCATGAACCTCTCTTCTGAGAATAGTGTAGATTCGTAAGTTGACTCGGAGGGAAGGCTACTGCCAAATAAACACAGATACTGCGTACAATTGCCAAAAATCCGGGATCCCCGTTAACGACGCCTCTTGCATTTCTTGTATATCATCTTGATCTTTGTTATTATTGGTGATGGCGGCTCCCCAAGATCTGAGTGGAACTCAACTCTTTAAATATAAAATTGTATCTCGTCAGGAGTTCAAACTCATCGATAGGTTCTCCTAGGCGAAACGGCTGTGGGAAAGTCGAGTATTGTGCAGCGATATGTGCGAGACCAGTTTTCAGATAACCAGGAAAGTACGATCGGCGGTGGGTGTTTTCCGAGTGCTGTGATACTTTAGCTGCATTTTTAAGTCAAACGATTAAGATTGATAACGACATTGTCAAATTTGATATTTGGGATACGGCTGGTCAAGAACGGTGCTCATTTTTGTGTTTGCGTGATTCCCAGATATCACTCGCTGGCGCCTATGTACTATCGCGGAGCAAAGGGCGCTCTTGTCATATACGATATTACGAGTCGAGTGTGTTGTGTTTTCCGTTTTTCATCTAGACAACCTTTGCTCGTGCAAAGAACTGGGTGACAGAGCTGAAGCAGAATTGTAGGTTTCCGTGATGGGGGTGAGTGGTAGCGGGGAATCCGGACATGGTGATTGCTCTTGCTGGAAATAAATGCGATCTTGCGACAAATGTAGTGTATGGGTGTTGTGCTCACGGCAGAGAGAGGTTCCCAAGGAACTGGCGGAGGAGTACGCAAAGGAGAGCAATATTATCTTTATGGAGGTGTCGGCAAAGACGAAGGAGAATATTGACCTAATGTTCGAAACGATCGGTGCTCGTTCCTGCCTGGTATCATGCGTAGCTCGTCGCTTGCCCCGCACACGCACTCCCACGGCTACACCCACTACGACCCCTGTCATTCCACCTCCCACCGCAGAGCAGAAGAAAAGTTGCTGTAAGTGCCTTGTTTGTTCCAGCAAACACGCCATTGCATTGCATCGTACATTTGGACAATGGTCTCTCGCAAATCTTTGATCGCCTGCTTGTTCAGCTTGCGCGCCAACGCGTAATTGATGATCGAATCGACAACTTCAAACGTGTATTCTTTCTGGTGCTTCTTGACCCACGCGATCACGTCGCTCGGCTCCTCCAGCTTGCAGCAAGTCAGATAGTCCAGGACGTACTTGAGATCCTTCACATCCTCCAATGGCTGGATGTTGTAGATGTCTGTAGCGTGGTTGTAGATGGCGTTTGTATCCAGAGACATCTGCTCCCGACCCTCCGGCGAGCACTTCTTCACAGCCGCGTAGCTGACCACCAGCTCCTCTAGAATCACGCCCATCAGAACGCCCCAGAAGCGAGACACGCAGGTCGAAGTGAATCGGTTTTCCTGCAACTATGCATCACCAGATCGTCGTATGGGTACCGCTGTGTTGATGAGTCCCCACGCAGCGTCCAGGTCTCCCTTGATCATCTGCACGTACTCCGAGTCCTTCGCCTTGGCAGACCGAATCTCCCACTTCTGCTTCAAGATCGCGGGCTTGTACGAATCCAGATTCTACATGACACACACTCCGAATCACAACCTGCAGGACAGAGTACGACGACGACCGGTAGAACATCTTGCAGAGATCCTGCGTGATGTCGGGGAGAGAACGGATGTACTCCTGGATCATCTCTGTCTTTGTGATGGGCGCCAGTGACTCCACGCGCGGCTTGATGGCGGCAAAAAGAGCGGTGAACAGCCGCGTGCTCTCCGCAGCGATGATCCGACGGATCTCGATGTTCTCCTGCAGCATCGACTCGTCCACGTTCAGCACCGGCTGAGGAACACCCAGCTCTTCCTCTTCAGCGGGAGTCAAGCCAGAGAGAGGCGTGAACGACTCGGCGGGATCCTCGAGCTCGCCCACATCGACCTCCTCCTTGGGGAACAGGACGGTCTGGCACCGCCTGATGAAGGGGATGATGTACGGGTAGGTTGCCGCGCCGTCGGTGGCTGCAAACAGAGTGTTGAGGAGAGCAGGAGGGGAGAACAGCGTCGTCACGGCGTAGACGTAGTAATCGACCAAGCTTAGGATCTTGGTGCTCACGAAGTCGGCGCAGAGGGGCAAGTGAGTCATCAGGTCCAGGTATTTGCTGACCGACTTGATGAACGCATTGATTCCCACTCCCGTGAGGATCAGCGCGTTGTCGATCGAGTTCAGAATCGCAGGATGCTTCGCGCTGATCAACTGCAGCTTCTTGCCCTCTTCGAAGCAGTTCCCCTCTCGCAGCCAGTTCACGAACACCGACTGAACATTCGACGTGCTGCTTCGCAGGAACATGTTGTCCTCCTCCGGGATCGAGAGGTTGCTCTGCAGAAGCCCCGGGAATCCGTTCATCTCCGCCAGCTTCATAGGGAACGGCTACGCATCACCTCATCGACTCGCACACACCTGCCACATCTCCGTCTCCAGACTGCTCTTGAAGGCCTCCAGCGTGTTGTTGTGGACCTGGCTCACGTACTTGCACTGCTTCTGCGTCAGCTTCGACTTCAGCTCGGGCGACTGGCTTCCGCAGAAGGTTTCTCCGATCAGCGTGAAGTACTCGCACAGGTCGTTCACCACGATCTGCTTGATGAGGTGCGTGTTGCTGTTGTCCAGCTTGCTGCAATCGATGAAGTCGTTCACCAGCCGCTGCGCTTGCGACCAGATATTCTACTTTAGACGCTCCGACGACTCCTACCTTTCGAGACACGCGAAGCTGGCGACGAACAGTGAGCAGCGTCATTCCCGACACGCCCTCGCGATCCTCCTTCACGAACGGTGAGAGGTCTTTGTCGCTCTCCTTCCCGATCTCCTCCTCTTCGTTCTCCATCACGTTCTCTCGATGCAGAGCCTCCAGATCGAACGACTCTGGCTCAAACGCATGCCGGTGCCACTGACACACCAGATAGTAGTTGTGCAGGATCGAGACCGCGCTCTCCATCACACAGCGAAGCGCTTTCGTCAACTACGGATGAAGCTCTCTCGCAAGTCGCACATCTGCAGGCTTCACAGAGGCGCAGAGCTGCGTGTAGCCCATCTGACTGACCAGGTCGCGAGGAAGGATGTTTTCCTTGCTGTTCAGGAGGAACTGCTTCAACGCAGCCTCGCTGCACTCGGTAAGCAAGCTGCAGGCGCACTTCTGAAGCACATTGACGTATCCGTCCTTCTTCACGGTCTTCTTGGGAGTCACCGGCTTCGGCTCCTCCTGGTTCTTGTTCAGAGAGCGACTGCTCGCATTGTCCAGCTGCTGCTTCTTCAGCTTCTGCGTCTCCATGGCGGTCAGATGGGCGTCCAGCACGCTGTAGGTGCGGAAGACGTTCGCATACACAGACGGGTCGAAGTGGGTCAGTTGCTCCCGAATGCTCTGCACGAGACGATCCTGCAAGCGAGGCCAGACGTCCTCCACACGAGACCGCATCGAGTCGAGACACGTGTACTGCATCAGCGCCTCGGACATCAGCATCGACTCCAGCTGAGAGGCGATCTCCACCCCCTTGATAATGTCGCCTCCTTCGATCACACGGTGCAGCGTGGACTCCAGATCAGACAGGTCTTTGAAAGACTCGATGATGCTTTGGACTTGACGCAGACGGAGCTCGCGACGACGCTGATGGGCGATCGACAGCCCAGGCTCCGTGATCGTCTTCTTCGACTGCTCCAGCATGCGACGCGTGTTCTGCACATAGATATTCGAGCGACTCAGATCCAAGTCGATCTCCTGAATCAGCTTGATGCCAGTCAGGAAATCATTGTAGTTGGCGGACACTGCCTTGTTCAGATGGTCGTCGACAATCTCCATTTGTGATTTAAGCAAACCCTCCGTTTTGATCATCCAAAACTCATTCATATCCGGATCGTTTGGGTAATCTCTCTAGCCACATCAGAACAACAGAACCAAGTGCATACGATCACTTCAGGGACGGGATCAAACGATTCCTCCATTCGCGCAGGATCCAATTGGACACTCAGCACCTGGTCATCCATCTCTTGCTGCGCTTTCAGAGCCTACGCGTAAATCGAACCCATTCCAAGCCAAACGTCAGTTCGCTTTTTGCGCTGCTCTTTCGTGAAATCAGTCGTGTTTAACTCATCAGGGAGAATAGCTTCCCGACGAATTACTCCACACAAAGGAGTATCCTTCTCCTGCGTGGGAGTTGACTTCATTGCTGGCAATCCAAGATTCTCCAACTTTGTCACCTTGGCTCCAGCTTTGCGTAATCTTTCGAACATCTGCATGTTCAGATAATGTCTATAAGCCGAGAAATTGGATGTTTTGCATCCAGGACTGTCCAGTCATCTGCCTTGACTATCATGGACCAGGAGGTGGGCTCAAAACCGCGGCATTTCATCTCTCATTGTTCAGCACAGTTAATCATCAAATCAAAATGCAATCTGCGATCGAAGAAGTCAGACTTCCGAAGAGCGTCGTTCCTGTCGAGTGGGGAATTGTTCTTCGAAATTCTTTCTTAGGTATTCCATTCACTATGAAGATATCGATCTGAAGAAATTCACGTTCTCAGGATATGTGGATATCAAGGTAAATGTCGTGAATGAGACAGACTTCATCATGCTCAATGCAAAGGAGCTCACAATTTCCGTACTCTTGCTCTCCCGACGTAACACGTAGTCTGCAGAGCTTACAGTGGGCGACAAGACGACGGATCTCGATGAGTAATGCAATTCCTCTCCTTGCATCTAGAATCATCATTTTCAAAAAGCAGGAGCGCGTAGCATTCAAGCTGGAGGAGCCCTTGAAAGAAGGAACTGCGCTGCTGCACATCGTCTTTGGCGGTGTCTTGAATGACTACATGCAGGGGTTCTACCGCAGTCGGTACTCCGTGAACGGCGAGACTCGCTACATGGCGACAACGCAGTTCGAGTCGACCGACGCTCGTCTTGCCTTCCCCTGCTGGGATGAGCCTCTTTTCAAGGCGCGATTCCGCGTCTGGATGAACACACCTGTGGGCTACACTGCGGTGAGCAATATGCCCATCGTGAAGAAGGTGACGATCGAGGACCACGGCGTGACGAAGAACATGTTCGAGTTCGACGAGACTCCGATCATGTCGACGTATCTGCTCGCGTTTGTGGTCGGCGAGTTCGACGTGATCAGCGGCTACTCGAAGAACGGTGTCAAAGTGAGCTGGTAGTGATGCGCTCTTGTTATAACGTAGTTATACTCCGCTGGGAAAGAGCAGCTGGGGAGAATTCGCCTTGAAGGTGGGTCTGCATGCGATCCAGTTCTATGCTGTCATTGTATCTTTCTCTGCTCATCACTAGGATTTCTTCCACGTTCCATATCCCCTCAAGAAGCTCGACTTGCTTCCTATTCCTGACTTTGCTGCGGGAGCCATGGAGAACTGGGGCTGCGTGACGTTCCGTGAGGTGGATCTGCTGATCGATGAGAAGACGGCCGCGTTTGCCAACAAGATACGAGTGTCGCTCGTGGTCGCACACGAGATCGCTCACATGGTGGCAGCATTCCGCTTTCGTGACGATTAGTGGTTCGGAGATCTCGTGACGATGGAGTGGTGGACTCATCTGTGGCTGAACGAAGGGTTCGCATCATACATGGAGTATGTGTGTGTCGACGCCCTCCACCCCGAGTGGCACATGTTCACCGAGTTCTATAATGACTCGTTCTGCACCGCTTTCTATGACGACTCGTTCACCTCGACTCATCCTATCGAGGTCCCTGTCAAAACCCCCGATGAGATTGACCAGATCTTCGACGGCATCTCATACAACAAGGGCTCCAGTGTCATCCATCAGCTTGTCAGCTTCATTGGACGTGAGGCGTTCCAGAAAGGTATGGAGATCTATCTGAACCGTCACAAGTACTCGAATACATGCACCGAAGATCTGTGGCGAGCGTTGGGCGAAGGAAGTGGCAAGGACTGCGAAACGATCATGAAGAAGTGGGGGTGATGCACATCGCTCATGTTTAGGTGGACACAAGAGCCTGGTTATCCCCTTCTCGTGCTCGAGCAAGTCGATGGCCATCTCAAGTCTCACCAGCAGCGATTCTACAGCAATCCCAACGAGCCAGAGCAGCCAAGTGCGTGGCAGATTCCCCTGGCCATCGTCACGCCTTCCGGTGTGAGCCAAGTTCTCTACACGAACGAGACTTCCGCAGAGTTCGACAAGATGATCGAGTCCCTGCTGCTTTCCGAGCGATGGGTGAAGGTGAATCAGAACACGCTCTGTCTCGTGCACTACACGGAGGACATGCTGCAGCGACTGGGTAAAGCTGTGCAGAGTCGCGAGCTGCAGTCTCTCGACCGCATTCAACTCCTTCTCGACCTGAAGCGTCTGTGCAACGCACAGCGAGTGAAGCCAGGCGACGTGCTGCAGTTCTTGCAGTTCTACGCGAACGAGGACGACTGGTCTGTGCTGGAGATCGTCGTGAGCGTGCTGTCGAACGTATTCCCTTTTCTCTTCGTGACAGCTAGTTCTTCACCTTCATCGAAGAGTCGGACACGGAGATGCGCTCCAAGTTCCAGAAATTGACTCGCAGCATGTGGGAGCGGGTGGAAGAGCTGATCTCTAGGTTGGAAAAGCCGTTTGCTCGCTGCGGATGGGATCCTGCGGAGGGAGAGAGTCCTCACTGCACATCGTGTCGCCCCCTGATTTTGGGAGCGCTTTGTACTGTGTGCGAAGATGAGGAAGTGCGGAGAGAAGCCTTGAGACGTTACCACGCCTTGATGAAGGACGGAGATGGTGCGACTGATGCCTGCTTCTCACCCGTAGACACGCTTTGCCACACAGAGATTCGCACGCTCTGCATGAAGGAGGGAGTGCGTGAGGGACCCGAGTCGCAGGTGCGCAAGACGGTGGATGAGTTGATGACGAAGTACCACGAGACGACAGGTGCGGAGCAGCGTCGAATTCTCTCCGCAATCGGACAGGCGGAGTATCCCTCGGTGCTGACGAGCATCCTGGACTACGCCTTGGATGGAACGGTGCGCAAGCAGGACAGCTACATGGTGTTCGCCTGTGTGATGCGCAACAAGAAGGTGAGTCAAGAGTGGGCGGGTGAGACGTAGCATCGCAAGCTGTGCTGGAGCTACTTGAAGTCGCATCTGGCTCTGCTGAGAGAGAGTCTCAAGAAGTCGTTCAACATGCTCGGCTACTTTGTGGAGGCTGGGGGATCTGTGCTGGACACGGAGGACGAGTACAAGGAGTTCACGGAGTTCTTCGCTCGTCCAGAGAACAAGCTGAAGGAGGTGTCTCGATCGATCGAGATTTCGGAGCAGAACATTCTTTTGAATATCTCGAGGAAACAGTTCATGGGGAAGTATTTGAAAGAGTACTTTGCATTTTCTGTTTGTTTGAACTACTAAATTCGTGTTTTTGGGCTGGAATGAGTGAACTACCCCGAGTAGTAATTTTGGGTCTTCCAGAGAGCGGAAAGAAGACGCTGCTGCAAGGTATTCGACAGTGCAGTGTGTAATGCAAAGGCCTTAGTCGTTATTTTGGCTTCGATCATAAGAAGACTCCGGAAAGGTAGAAATCGAGAGAACACGCTCATCTGAAGGGTTTCGAACAAGTTCAACTGCTACGAGACAGAAGTGTTTACAAAGTATTACAAAGCACCTGTATGCTCTTGCGGACGTTTTTTCACGCACAGATTGAGATTTGCCTCTCGCATGGCGATAATCGCACTCTGAGCGAGCAGGAGATCCGCGACATGATCGGACAGAACTGCCAGGCAGTGATACTGCTCTGCAACTCTGTGGACGTAGCGACTGTTTGCTATGTGACATGCAGTCTTCCGCGTTCGATACGATCGCGCACTGGAATCAGCTGCTCCAGGAGTACGTCGACAACATCGAAACGAAAATGGTCCTGTTTTCGCACAACGATATTCAAAATGCAATGTGAGTCTCCTCCTTCCTCGTGACTCGCAGCACAGAATCCAACTCGGCCAAACAGAAGGCGTGGTGCACCGAGAACCTGTACGAGTTCATTCCCTGCAATCTGCGCATGCCGCACTTCAGTATTGTTAGCATAACAAGGTCACTCATAGCCTGGAAAGACCAGGAGAAGCAGGGCGTGGCACGTGTCGTGGAGAACCTGGAGTGTGTGATGTGGCTGTCGATGGACCGATCTCAGCGCCGCGTCGACGAACGTGTGATCGACGAGAGCATCATCATGAACAACTCGGAGAGCGATCAATGTGCCTTTTGCCACAAATCGAAGGTATTTTTGTCGGATGGATTGCATGCAGAGTGTGGACGGAGTGCCGCTCTATCGCTGCAGTCGCTGTCGAATCATGAGCTACTGCTCGCGAGAGTGTCAGGTGAAGGACTGGAAGAACCACAAGGCCTTTTGCGTAGGTGTGGAGAGGGCGATGGATGGTAGAATCAGGTGGCTGGCTACGATCCCGAGGCGAAAGCGAAGAAGGAGGAGGAGCAGCGATTGAAGGAGGCGGAGAGCTCGATCATCGGAGCCATCCCTGCGGCTCGTACGATGAGGAGTGGCGTTGATTTGTAGCGAAAACAAAGGAGGAGGAGGACATGGAGCGATTCTCGAAACTCATCGCCGATTGCAGGAGCGTAGGAGTGGTTCGAGAGTGCCAAGTAGACGAAGGAGATGGCGAAGAGTCTCCCGGACGATGAGAGGAGAAAGCGTGCTGCTGCGATCACTGCGAGAGTGATGCGTGAACTGAATCTCGGGACGGAGGAGGAGGCGCGGCAGATCGAGGAAGACTTGAAGAATTTGAGTTTGTGGATTGTTTGATCAAACACAGCAATGCAAAGGTTTGACTATGTACACTTGGTTTCGACTCCCCATGGATCCTGCGGCGATCCACCCTTCGCTCGTGCAGTCCACGCTCAATATCACTTCATCCTTCCCGAGAGGAAAGGATAGCGCATTACCGGATTCCAGATCGTAAATTCCAATGCTCCCGTCTTCTGCGCATTCATTTCTCATCCCCAATCCTACCGGATCCACTAATGATCCGAACTTTCTCATGTGTGTAGAAAAGAGCATTGCACAAATATTTGGAGACCTGGTGGGATCCCTACGTCACAGAGCAAGCCTTCGCCCACTTGGAACGCTCTTTCGATCATGCCGTGCTCCAGACACCAGATGCCCAGTCCGTGGCCAACGACCGAGAGGAGAACGTAGCGGTTGTTCGGCGAGAAGCAGGAAGACACTCTACACGAGGAGACGAGCGAGCCACCCACATTGGGGAATTTTCTGCAGAAGAGCGAATCGATTGGAGGCAGTCTCCACTTTCACAGTCCCAAATGCGACTACGAAAAGCAGCCAGCGAAACAAGTACCTGTAACCATCGATCGAGCTGCTCAGCAGCTGCGAGCCACTCGCATTGAACTCAATCGTGGAGATCGCGCTGGAATGGGCATGGATCGATTTCTCGAGATCTCGTGTGTAGACAGAGAAGAAGTAGATTGTCTCGTCGCTGCAGCTGCAGGCCAGAATCGTGCCTCGAGGATTGTACGCTACGCATGTCGGAAACTGGGTGAAGCTGCTTATAATGCGTACGAGAGATCCCTAGTCGGTTGAGACTGCTTCAAAATAGCACATTCTCGCAATTCCAGACGCGGACTGTCCTGTCATCAGAACAGGAGGCAAGGTATTTGGAGTCCGGAGACCAGGCGACGTAATTGACTCCCTTCTCGTGTCCCTCGAGTAAAAACTTGCGTGTGTAGGTGTTTGTTTCAAAAACACTCACAGTTTTATCTGCTGCTATCTAGTTAGCGAAAGAGTGAAACAGAACAGGATACAGCCAGCAACTCCCCGCTCGGAGCATATCGCACACAAGAAATAGGCCCTTTGAAAGACTAAAGGTGTCAAGCAAAGAGAAATGCAAACAGAAAGTGTGTGTTGCAATTCAACTTGCAATCTTGATTCTTCAGAGGTAGGATCTGTAGAAGTCGATGCAACCTACGAATAAGAGCGGAATCCACTGATTTGACAGGTTCCTCTTCCATGAAGCAACGCTTTTCTGTGCTAGTGAGTCTATGTCTAAGAATGGCGGAAAGGAGTCAGAGCAGGAATTTTGCGCTGCTCGAGAGCAGACATATCCTTTCAACTTTTCGAAACGTTGGCTGGAAATAGGGTGTCGTGAACCAGAGAGCGATTCTGTGCAGCCACAGCAGAAAAAGATGTGAAAATCCAAGAAAGGAGAAACAACAATGACAGTTATTTTTGCTATTTCCTTCGAAATGTCTCCATTTGCGAGGAATCTCGTGAAGGTTGAATTCCAAGTTCAAGCCAAGGTCCCTCATGGAGTGACAATTCGTGTGTCGGGATCAGTGCCTCAACTTGGATTCTTTTCTCCCGCAAATTCAATTCCTCTGTATACATCTCCCAAAGAGTACATTTGCTCACGATTGATCTGACTCTAGCTATCCTATATGGAAATCGAAACCTGTGTATCTGCCAAAAGATACAAAGATTGCTTACAAGTATCCTGTTGCTTGCATGCATAATTACGCAGATATCTTCGCTACTGTGGAGGCGTCTTTGATTCTTGGGAGACTCCTCGCGAAGATTCTCACACGCTCTATTTATCATCGGTAGGTGCCTATTTCCCAATGTCTGAGGTGTCTAGCGCAAAGCTCCAGTAATTACCGACACCTATGGTGTTTACTCCGTGGAGGACGGCCAGGGAAAGTCTGCAGCCGAGATGCGACGTGCAGCCAGCTCAGACCCGCTGCGAGCGAAGTATCATGTTTCCCTCCATCCTGACTGTAGAATCAGCACGTTCGGCTCCTGTCCTGTTCTGTCGAATCCCCGAGCGACGTCTACGTCCCCCCAACCGACTCCGAAGAAGTGTCTAATTTACGTGGCGTATCTCCTTTGCTTTGTTGCTCTCTCAGCTACCGTCTGCCCGTGATCATCACCCGCACCTCGGAAGGAGAGTTCGACATCACCTGGGACTACGAGGTGGGCTCTCTGTCTCTCTCCCATCTAGTGCATGGATCTCTTCTCCAACCAGAACCTCGAGAAGGACTACGACGTCTGGTGGTGTGGCTCTCTCACCTACCTACGCACCACCGATATTTTCGCCCAGAACGACCAGTATACTGCAACGGACACGCTCACGCTCAAATCGGTGGGATCCCCTCGGTGTGTGATATCGTAGCGACTATTCGCGATGCGTTGCCTCCCCATCTTTTTGGACACGGAGCTGAACGCGCTGTACTACAACGGCTACTGCAAGAGCATCTTGTCCCCCATGTTGCATGGGTGCACGATGGTGTACGACGATGCCGAGAACTCTCTGTCGTGGCAGAAGAACACGGCGACCACACTCAACTACCAGAATGCCTACAGAAGAGTGAACAACCTCTTCGCCCAGGAAATCTTGCGCTATTGCGAGCAGCTGCGTGTTCTTGATAGCGAGTGGGTGTGGGATGGGAGAGTCACGTGTAGACCTGTTATATGGGTGAATGGATACCAGTTGATGTTGCTGCCTCGGGATCTACGTCTGTACATGGCCACACGATCGCACAAGTAGGAGTGAGGAAGAGCTGACGAGCAGATCTCACGCTGTGCCATCCTGCGATGCACCTCCTAATCTGTATGTGTCAGGATCACTAGCCACTTCCTCGGCTTCTCTCTACTCTCCTCATTTGGATAACGAACCATCGACGCCTGACACCTCCATGCAGATAGTGGAGGTGGAGGATGATGCAAATGAGGCGGATAAGCTGAGGACTTCGTTCGATGCTGTGAATGCGACTCCTTCCTCGCTGCCCATCGCGAATGCGACTCCTTCCTCGCTACCCATCGCGAATGCGACTCCTTCCTCGCTGCCCATCGCGAATGCGACTCCTTCCTCGCTGCCCATCGCGAATGCATCGGTCACTCCTACCAACACACCCGCGAACACTTCCATCGACCCCTCTTTGGACCTCTCAGATGCAAGTCGTCTCTTCTCTCCTGGTCCTGCTTTTGTTGACAATCTCGATGATGATCTTGACGACGAGCACATGCTGGTACCACTTTGTCCCTCATTTCATGTAGGAACTCTACGCATCGAGGAGTCAAGATCCTCTCCTTGACATGGAGTCTGTACGTTGTCTTCTCTTTCTCATTCCAAGTGTGACGATTCTGACTTAGACGAGTCTTCGTTCCCCCAGTTTTCCTCCGCCCGTGATCTCCACATCGTCTTCTTCCTGCACCTCCCCTTCCCGTCATACGAGATCTTCCGTCAGTTGCCTCTGCGTACCTCTCTGCTCCGAGGTGTGCTTGCGGCGGATCTCATCGGTACGCACACGTACAGTTCTGCCAGACATCTCATCTCCTCCTGCTGCAGACACTTGGGCGTTACGCAGAGAGTCCAGCGAAACAGTAACATTTCCCTCCACTGGGCGGACCGGTCGGTTGCCATCTCCATCTCCCACCTCGGGCTTGACACATCTGTATTCGCTCACTCCCGCGGTTACATCTAGCTCATTGCGCCGAGACTTGCTGAGGAGGAAGTGGTGCACGAGGCGGAGTCCATTCAAAAGACGCACGGGAATCGGCGCATTTTGGCAGCAGTGGACGAGCTGGATCCTACCAACGGCTTGCTGTTGAAGCTCCAGGGTTTCCATCGGTTGTTGCAGGAGTCCCCGAATTACCGCGGGAATGTCGTGCTGATCCAAGTGTGCTATCGTCCTCGCAGTGTGGAAGCAGGAGGCAGTCGTCAGAAGGTGTATGAGACAAGGCTGCGTGATGCGGCGAATGCATGCAACGCAGAGTTTCCTAACTCGATAGAGTTCCACCTGCTCACAGGATCTTTTTATCCCTTGTCCAGACGCCTTGCGTTGTGGAGAGCGGCCGATGTGTATGTGAACACTGCAATTTCCCAGGGCCTTAATTTGCATCCTCAGGAGTATCTGCTATCACGTGCACAACAAGGGGGAGTGGTGATTGTCTCTGAATTCGCCAGTGCTCACGAGTTCCTGAATGGCGCGTTGTCTGTAAATCCGTGGGATATTGACAGCATTGCGTCTCAGCTGGAAAAGGCGCTGGAGATGGGAGAGTCAGAGGTGCGGTTGCGACAGTCCCGAGACTTAGACAGCATCCAGAAGCGCGAGAAGAAGGTGTGGACAAGCCTCATGCTCCAGAATCTGTGGGACAGCGCAACCGAAGATTCGCTGCAAACGTCGCGTGATCCTGGAGATGGAGTTTTGTCTGAGGACGATGTTAACTCACTCCTGCTCCCTCTCAATGTAGTCTCAGTTGAGCTGTTTCATCTAGATTGAGGAAGTTCGTGCCTCGTATCTCGCTTCGCATCACCGTTTCTTTATGCTTGACTATGGCGGTACTCTTCAGTTCAAAGAAGGGTTTAACCGCGATTTAAAAGATGATTTCCGCGGTGTGTTGCAGCGACCTCCTAATCGGTATATGGCAGAAGTGCTTCAAAGGCTGTGCGACGATCCTTGCAACGAAGTCTGGGTCATTAGCAGCAGTGGTAGCGTTGGAATGACCAAGACGCTTGGCACGTTTCATCACATGGGTTTGGTGGCAGTAAACGGATTGAAAGTGCGTCCGGTAGATTCCGGAAATCGGCCTGATTTTTAGCCTGACTCAGAAACATGGGCTCCCTCTCCAGATTATCGAAAGAAGGTGCTTCCATTCGGCGAGGAGATTTTGGCATTGTGTCGCGAGTACATGTTCCAGACGAACGGAAGCACGATCTATCATGACGACTATGTGATCCGCTTCCACTATCAGTATTGCGATCCTGATCTGGGAAAGGGGATGGCTGAGAAATTGGTGCAGGAGCTGCAGGAGCTACTGGCCGACGTGTCTGTGAAGATCGTGCATGATGTCGGTGTGGTGGAGGTGAGGTCATTCCTGGGAACGCGAGGGACAATCGTGAAGACACTTCTGGAGGAGTACAGGAAGACTCACGGCGATCCTGACTTTGTGATGTGCATGGGCGATAGCAGTGTCGATGAGCCCATGTTTGCGTAGGAATGATGAGGGGAATCCAGAGTAGGGATGTGCAGAACTTCTTCCACTCCACGGCCACAGAGAACGAGCCGGAGGTAATCACCTGCACTGTGGGTGCAAAGCCTTCGAAGGCACAGTACTTCACTCCTAGTGTCCACGAAAACTACCGATTGTTCAGTGCACTTACCGAGAGCTCAAAGGTTGCAGAGACAGGAGCGGTAGAAAGTCCTCGCGCTGTGGCAAGTGCAACAAACCCTTTGAAATAATGTATGTTGGGTGTTTGTAAGAAACAGAACACATTCGAATCGGCATTCCCAACTCTACAATCCACTTCTTCACCAGCGAATTGTCCAGCTTGATCCGGTACTCGTTCTCGTTAAAATGGTGGTTGAAGTGGTAGAATTTGAAACCAATCTTCTCAAACATCCTGATGGAGGGAACATTGTCCTTGTTGATCTTCACGAAAAACTCCTTCAGCTTCATGTAGCGATCTGCCCACAGCATAGTCAGAAGCACGGCAGAAGTGCCGTACCCCTTACGACGATATGCCTTGTCGGCTATCATCACGTTAAATTCACCCATGTCGCCTAGTATTGATGCACAAAAGCAGCAATACGATCATCCACAATATCCACGAAGAGTGTACAATCGCCAATGATCTCTACTCTAAGAGTCCTCTACAAAACATACTATCATTTCCAGCTTCATCCTTGATTGCCACTAGAAAGGCTATTTCTATGTTTTACTAGTGTGCCACAACTCTACTATCATCGTCGTATGCATACATCGACTGACTTGTCACCAGAGAGTCGTGATCCATCTCCTCTGTCGCTGTCAATTCTATCGCATTAGCAGATACGATGCAGTGTCTACTGAGCAACTCCTTGTCCTTGTACCACTTTTCATACAATGGAACATGCTCCAGTTCAAAGTTGACTAATTTGACTCCTTTTCCTTCCTGTTCAATTACGACTCATTTGGACATCCTACAACAGGAACTTTTGCACGCATCAATCAACAAACAAATAATGGTTTATAAATCATTTACATCAAAATCCTGGTTTCCATTCATTTTCTTCTTAAACGACTTCAAGAAATTAACCAGCTCCTCATAATCATCCTTGTCCTCCGACGAAATATACAAAAACTGCATCAGCGACTTCATGTTAAAGTTGCTGTCTGTGTCTGTTCTACACATCACCCATTTCTCAAGGTTTCACATAACTGTACAGTCATCGTTGAATACCAAGTCATAGTGATCCAGCACCAACGACTTCTGCAGAATCTCCAGCGCAGCCATCCACTGATGGTTTTTGATTTTTCTCCAGATGCACTTCCCCTAGATCGCATTCTATCAACAACTCTACGATCAACTTCAGTCGATAGTACATCGCCGGCTTTGCCATCGAGTCTGCTTCGACTACCACTCATTCCCTCCATCGATCCTCACTTGCAGCATCCAGATTCATCTTCGAAATCTCGATGTCCTCCTGACCCAACTCGCTTCGCTGATTCAACAAACCCAGGTAAAACCGAGAGGATTTGGAGCTCGACTCCATCAGCATTTCCTTCCCCATCTGGACGTCCTGCTCAAATCCATGTCTTCCCTCCAGATACATATTCGCTATGTTCACGATATACGAATTGGCGGGAGACACGGATATCATGTACTGCACGAATTCACGGTAAAACTCATTCAACTACTCTCAACGAAACTCGTTATGACTACTTCTTTTTCTGAAGAATACAAGAACCGCGGGAATTTCCCTTTCCAGATTTTCTGTTCAAAAATGTCAATTAAATGAGTAGCCCAGTAAGGGAAGTTAATATCAAAAGAGATTCCTGCGTATAACAAGGATCGATTCAGATCCTCTTCTTGATTTCCTCTTCGAATTTCCTTCCGATTATGGAATGGTAAAAATCCTACTTCACACAGTGGAGAAAAATACTCCCGAATTTTGTTCATCAGCATAGGGGCAAATTCGTGTCGTTTCTCGCCCGCTACTTTCTGACCCAATCGTAGTTGATCCATTTGTAGAATCTTTGCGTTATTTTCTCCACATGCAACTGTACTGCATCGATTGCTGGCGAAAACTTGGAGTGATAAACTGCCGAATAGAAGAACTCTCTTGCCTTTTGGAAGTCACGACGATGCAACGCACACAGTCCATTATAATACCTATTCAATATCAACTCGATTTCGGAACTACGAAAAGACCCCTGATCCAATGTTGAGTCTGGAAGCCTCAGCGAATAGCTGGCATCCTAACGTCTCGTTCTTCGAGACTCCCAATCCGTAGAAGTAGAGGATTCCTCTTCCAAAAAGATGGTTTGATGTATTAAAAGCAGGGTTTGTAGTATTACTAAAGTAATACATCGCCATCGAATAATCGCGGGGAACCTCTAAACCCTCTAAATACATGAACCCTATAATGTGCTGCTCCTCTGGAATCTAGATGAGTAAAACACCTAGAATGCTACATTGCTGTAGAGCTCTTTAAGAGCTGCCAAATCACGTGATTTCCCTAATTGTCAGAACTGTTCCAGTCTGTACGATTTAGGTATACATTCCGCAGCAATTTGCGGTACGACGTTTCCGTCATTTGCGAACGAAGCACGTCAATGTAATCGGCAACCTCATACTCCGATTCCATTAAGTCTTTGGGCCACTATGTCTGATTTTCGGAATTCCAAAAGTCACAGTCACTTCGTTAGGAAGGTAGAGTGCATCGAAGAGCGAATAATGTTCAGGAACGATAGACTTCCACACAGGGAGCACGATGTCCATGACACGTGACATGTTGAAGTTCTGCCGATCGCCTGTTTGGAAGCGCGTACTCAGCGCAATCGACGCCAAGGCAGAGTGAGCCTCGGCCGCGAACCAAAGATAGGTGGTGGCGAGCACAGGATCCTTTGGATATCCGTAGAAACCGTATTTCGTACTTGTAGTGAGAGAAAAGAAGGGATTACAAAATGTAGGCAGTGTACTGCGCATTCGGATCTCCTAAAAGAAGTCTGTCGTCCAGAATTCGTTTCTGCTCCTGAATACAATCTTCATCTCGACAACGCAAGAACTGTTCAAAATCTTTCTGTTATGACCAAGAATCGTAGGTACAATAAATAGTGTTATTTAACGAGTTTAGCGTTTTGAGATCACTACACTTTACCAGAGCAGCCGAAAACTACTTGAAGTTTTCCTTACAAGTTCCATTCTCAAAGAAGACATCTACAGACAAATCCAAATAGCAATAAATACCACAATCAACAAGATCGTCAATGTGAACAGATTCCACTTGTTCGTCCGATTGGATATCTTTGTGAATGGTACTGTCATCGATATGATCATTATCAACAGTCACTTCGTAAGAGTATTCATCCTCAGTAACTAGGACGATTAACGAGCATGAGCAAATCGTACACACTCCGATAACTAACAAAGTGAAAGTAAATGCAATACACTTCCTCCACATTCAAATGTTTACTCACAAACAGCACAATACTAAATTCAAATTAGAGGGTTTCCTCAGCCTTGGTAGGTAAAGCATTTTCCCTGGCCTCCTTCCTCTTAACCAAACATCTCAGTATGAAACTACACATCACTGCTCTCTAAAACTCGTACTATGCAACGAAGATCAGGACAAGCATAATACCCATACCAATACCAATACCAATCAGCATAGGACCGTTATCCTTGCCTAGCGAATTACCCAATGTACACGAACCCTACTGTCGATAGTGAAACTATACACACCCTCAGGAAGTAGAATGGGTTCACCATCTAGATCCAGAACGGGAGTACCCTCAAAGTAGATAGAATAAGAGCTTCCATAATAATACTTATCTGAAAGACTAACAGAAATAGTTGTCTCGTTAAAGACAAAACTTGTACTGTTTGTAGTCACCTTGTCCTCATCACCGAAATCATTCTTGAAAACAACTGCACCATCACCCTTCTCAATGCTGTCAGAAAACGTAAGAACTACGGGAAATCGCACACCAGAAACGACTGTAGCATTGGCAGGGTTGTATTCAATGATAGTCACATTCGAGCCTACGAATCAGTACACCAAAGAAAAGGTCCACTTGCATTCGCAACAGTAAGCGCGACAAGAAAAGCAATCAAGTAAAACATCTACGCTTCTATCTGCAGATTATTATGAACTAAAGAGAGACACAAATACAAACACTTCGCAACATACACATGATAACCGCGGGTAACAGAAGTACTGTACTACTTCTATTTGACTTTACATGCGTTTCTCTTATGTGTAGGAGACTACGATAACATCAAAAAGAACAGTTGCAAAGAAAAAAGGTGCATCGTCCAGGAATCGAACCTGGGCCTTTCCACCTCAGTGGATTATCCTATTCCTCTAGACCACCGATGCCTCATAATATTCTTGTAGAATCATATCTATCTAGATGGCATTGAAAATGGTTTTGAAGGTTAAATGAATCAATCACTAGGGAAAATCAGTTTAGAGGACCTAGAATTCTTCGTCACTTCTGATGTCCTGATTTCAGATGTAGGCAGAAGATGAGTTGATTAGCATCATAAGCAATGTGAATATGAGTAGGATCAAATTGATTTGCGTAGTCGTTGCTCCTCTGCTGACATGTGTAGGGGGAATTCGGTCCCTTCGAGTCAATGGAGCGGGCAACTGTGCCCCTGTGGCTTGCAATGATTCTAAAGAAAGAGGGCAAGTGTAGAATTATTATGCCTGAGTGGATGCGCTTGAGTTTGGTAGTTCACATTGTTTGATGCGTTAGATCACTTAAAGGAGGTGCTGGAAAAGGATAGGAGTCTGGACTTGTCGAATGACCAGAGTCTCGCATTACTTCCCGACCATTACATCGAGATCTCTCGCCTGTTGCTGGAGAATTGTGAGGACGATATAGCAGACGCTCATGAGGTGCGTTCAGTCATTGATGCGATCGTTAAAGTCCGGGAGAACCGCTTAAATGAATTCCGTGGCACTGTCGTCGATTACTTGTCTCAGAGTCTGGTGCGAAAATTCAACCAGGGGGACACGCAGGAGTTCGTGCGAAGGTCGTTTTATGATGTACCTTTTCTTGCGAGCCTAGTCATTAGGTTATTGGAGGTGTGTCTGCACTGGAGGCTCAGCGTCTCTCTTCCCATTTCATCCCAGTGCTAGAACAGCTCAACAAGACAGAGGACATTCGAAAGCAGCTGCTCTATCAGCAATCGTGTGTTTGTTACAAACAGCTCGTGAAACAGAGGTACAAATCAGTGTGAATAAGCTCATTCCGCGACAGGCTTTTCTTCAGTCTCTTCTTTATTCCCAGAAGCGATCACCTCAGCCTGCTTTTCTGTGCTTTCTGCAGAGCTGTTCTTCAAGGTTTCCTCAGTGACTTTTGTAGAGTCTACCTTCTCTTCAGCAGGTGTTTCACTAGGAGCTTCCGCAGGGGCTTCCGCAGGGGCTTCCGCAGGGGCTTCAGGCCTTGGATTCCTATGGCGAGGGTAGTGGTTATATCGGTGCCTCACTTGTCGCTTTTCAGGTTTGAATTCAGGACGTGGATCAGTGGTACCCTCAGGAGCAGTCTCGGCAGCTCCCTGGGCAGAGGTTCTCGCAGCCCCTCTGTTGTTCCTGCGATGCTTCCTTTGATTTTGATTGTTCCTCTTCACAGCCTCTCCTTCAGCTGCAGGAGCTGCAGGGGCTGCTGGCGCGGGCGCTGCGTTCTCTGTGGCTGCGGTAGCTTCTGCAGCCTCTCCAGAAGTATCTCTCCTTGTCTGTCTCCTATTCCTGTTCCTTCTCTCTTCTCCCTTAGCAGGACGGAATCGTCTCCACCACCATCTTCTCAATGGTCTCTACATGTGATGCTACGAGGATAGAACTACTCTAGGTATAAGACACAATCAAAAGACATACCGTGGGACAATGGCCTTGCCAGGAAGAGACACCTCCTGAGCAGCTTTGCCCTTTTCGGTCTCACCAACAACGAACTCGATCTCTTCTTTGTTGAAAAGAATCGGTGTTCGAGGGAAGTGATCTTCAGAGTAGATTTGAGTCTTGTGAACAAAATAGTCTACAGGGTTCTCATCTAGAGTCGTAATGAATCCATAACCCTGCGAGTGATTTGTAATATCCAAAAACTACTTTCAATCCATCATACCACTTCACCTTTCCCTTGATACGATCCTTATCGGGAGAAATAGCTTCACAATTCACAAATGGTTTTCTTTCACGAGACATTATAAGATTACACTAATTTTCGCAAATCAAATACGATATTGTGAGTAATCAATTGAGTTGAAATGGAATCGTGCAATGGTCGAAAAGAAACAGCCACAATCTTCAGATTTGGAAATCAAATAATCTGGATTCCTATGCATCACTCTATTTTATTCAAGTATAACGTTGGATTATTCGATACCATGGCCTTCGATGACCAACCCCTAACTTTAGTCAGTTAGTGACTTACTCATTCGTTGAATGCAGCTTATCGACTCTTCCATCTCCTCCTTGTGCGGATCCACACATTGATAAACAGTTATTCTTGACTGAGGAAGAAATGACTCGTTGTAGAATAGCACATCAGACTAGCGATGAATCTCTATTGGATGGTCAATTGTGGTGATCCTTTGTGAATTCTGTGGAACCTTCTAGTGTGCACACTGTCCCCTTGTCTAGATTCGTTTAGGTCATTTGCCTTGAGATTTGTGCTAATTGGCTCGGTTTCCTATTTAAACACTCCTACAGGTCACAAACGAATTATAGAGTCGAATTTGATTAGAACAGAGACTTACATCCATTCCATAATAATCCAATTTTGACGTCTGTATTTATACACTATTGTTTAAATTGGAGTAATGCAGTTATTGACGGAAAGTGTAGGCCTTTTACTCGGCTACTCTGATTTGGGTGTAGGAAGAGGCTTTATATAAGTCCATGGATGCAGATGTCCGCTCTCTCACCAGCAAGCTGATTTCTGTGATAGATGAGAAGGAAAAGACGATTTCAACCATGGAGGCGGAAAAGCACACTGGTTCAATTTGATTTCGTAGGATTTGACTCATAGATCTGATTAACTTGGAACAAACCTATCATGACCTCGAAAACAACTATTTTGAGATACAAAAGAGTTTGAACAGCGAAATCGAAGAAAGAGATCGTCTAAGGGTTGAAGTAGAGGAGGAGAGGAAGAAAAACGGTTCCTTGCGCGTAGGCTGCGTATGCTTAGAGTGAGTCCTAGGATGAGCTGCTCCAAATGCAGAGAGAGCACTCTGGAGTGGATAACACGACTACGCAGCTCAAATTGGAAGTCCAGCAGCTGCGAGAAGAGGTGCTGCTTTCAAAGGATCTTTGCAGCAGTCGGCAGAAACAGGTAGATCTCTTAAATGAGCAAGCGGGTGTTTGCCAGGCAAAGTTGGAAGAGGTTTGTTTGCATACCCTTTCTGAGGAGTAGAGCGCGAAGCGAGAGCTGAATCTGATGAGTGAACTGGGTCAGTCGCAGAGCTCTGCCACGTCGATGAAGATCCAAGTGGATTCGCTAACCAAGTACAATGAGGGCTTAGTAGGGATGCTCGCTTCTCTTCATGGTAGACAGCTCAAATCTCACAACTTCAGACCTCGCTTTCGACGCTGCAAGCAACCTACCAGCAGAGTCTGTCTTCACATGCAACGGAGGTGGCAGAACTGCAGAGTCAAATTCGAAATCTCTCGACGGAGCTGTCTTCACTTTCTCGCCAGCACGACTTGACTCTCTCCGAAAGAGATGACCTCCAGGCTCGTCTGGTGGCTGCGAAGAATGAAGTCACCGAAGTGAACTCCACGCTGACATCATTGAAGAGTGACACGCGGAGTCTCATCCAAGAACAGACGCATCTGCAGAAGCTGTCAGCACTGTTTGTGTCTCTCACTGCTAGAAAAGACGACCAGATCGACGACCTACGTGCTCAGCTCGATTCATTGCGTTCCGTTTCTGAATCGATGAAGCTCTCTTTAGAGCGTGCGGCAAAGGACCAAGCAGAAGCCGTAGCTCGTGAAGAAGAGCTGCGTCGCAAACTGGAGGTGGCGGAGAAGAATGTGAAGGAAGCAAAGAGTCTTCGTCCTTCCTTCACAGAAGAAACTGGGATTCTCTTGGACAAACTGAACTTGAATCGCAGCACGCTGGAAGCCAGCCTTGCACAGAAGAAACTGGGTGTCGTGGAACTGTATACTCGGATTGTAACGCTGGAGGAAGAGCTTGCCAAGATGAAGAAGGGAAAGGAGGAGTGCGAAATGTATCTTGAGCATGTTTTGAAAGAAGTGGAGGAGAAAACTCCCCAGTTGCAGCAGCGGCAGATAGAGTATCAGGAGATGGTGCAGGGACAGCAGCGACTTACCAAGATGTACTCCGCTACCTGCACAGAGCTGCAGGAGAAGGAGCACAAGCTCTCCATGCTCAGCGCATCACTTACAGAGAAGGAGCAGCAGAACGAAAAGCTGGAGCGAGTCGCGAAGGATCTGCAGGCGCAGTTACGAGCCTTGCTGAAGCAGCAGATCGATGCCAGTGCGAGTGAAGATCGGGAAAAACTCTATACAACCGTGGAGGATCTGCAGGCAACGAATCAGCGCCTCTTAGAGAGACTCCACACCATGGAAATGGATCGAGAGAATCCTTCTTCCCCTGCAGAATCGGAAGCAATTGCAACGCTCGAGAAGAGACTGGAATCCTTGGAGTCGGTCCGACATGAGCAGGAAGCCCTTTTGTCAACGATCACGAAACAGCGAGACATGTATCGTGTGCTTCTCTCCCAAAAGGACACTGCAGCGATGAGCAACAGTGACTCGTCTTTGGTGCAATCGACTCATATGGAGTTGAAAAAGCAGCTGGAAGAGACTCAGCGTACAATGCACGATCGATTGGCGCGTGAGGAGGCTTTGACTACAGAATTGCGAGACACCCTGAAAACGACACAAGATGAGCTGAGTCGCACGAAGAAAGCGTTGGAGATAGAGAAGCAGTGTGGAGAGCAGAGCAAGCAAACCATCCAGCGACTTCAAGCCTCACTGGAGACTGTGGAGTTGCGAACAAAGAGTCTGGAGGACAATATCATGACGCTACAGCAAACCGTTTCGGCGAAACAGAAGGACCTGGATCAGGAGCGAGCGAAGGCATGTGTTTGACTGCGACGTGATGTGTAGACTGTCGAATTTGCTGGCACGAATGCGAGGCTGACTCAGGAGACTCAGCAGCTCACTGCACGGCTGGAGGCTCTTCAGGAAACACGCGAAGAGTGGAAGGCAGAACGGGATCGACTCGCTGTTCTGGTCGACGAAGTGCAGCAAGCCGCGAAGGGAGTGGAGTTGCGTTTCTCGAGCGAAGTGGCAGCGCTCCAAGCGGAGAACCAACGCCTGTCTGCGCAGAAGAGCGAGGCTGAGCAGCAGGCGAACGAGCTGCGAGCGATTCAGATCACGCGGCTGCAGGAAGTTGGCGTGCAGTTGTGACCTGATGTGTAGTCTTTCGAGAAGGAGCGGACGTTGTCGCAGCAGATGAACGACTACCAGTCGCAGAT
Source organism: Blastocystis sp. subtype 6 (assembly GCA_000963415.1). Classification (NCBI taxonomy): domain Eukaryota; class Bigyra; order Opalinata; family Blastocystidae; genus Blastocystis; species Blastocystis sp. subtype 6. The sequence continues at coordinate 16,505 of JZRM01000083.1, read as the reverse complement.
TCGAGAGCTGCGTGCGCAAGTCGAAGCCAAGTAGCGGAGGGATCGCGCTCTCATCAGTAGAGAAAAGGAGAAAGTGGAGGAAGGCAAACGTCAGTCAGAACAAGAGCGCCGTGTGCAGGAGCTGGAGACACGTGTGACCACACAACTGCGCGCTCTCGCCGCTAGCTCAGATGTGTCTCTTACTGTGTCTGTCGAGGAACTACGGGAGTTGGAGCGGCAGCTCACAAAGCGTGAAACAGAACTGGAAGCGGCGCAATCAAAGCTGGCTACTGCTTCGCAGCACATCGACGAGTATCGCCAGATTGCCCAGCAGATGGAGAACGAGTTGGCGAGGTATAAAGAGGCCCAGGAGGCGCAGCAAGCCTCGCTACGGCAGCAGCTCGCAACCGCGAATGCAACAGTTGGTCAGCTGAAGGCGGCGGCGGAGTCTCGAGCGAAGGAGCAGTCGAACTCCTCTGCGACAGCCGCACAAAAGCTAGCCGAGCTGGCGGAGAAGGAGAACATGATTGCTCTGCAGAAGCGTCAACTGGAGGAACTGCAGACGGCTCTGCAGGCGGAGAAGCAGACAGCAGAAACGATGGAGGCGAACTATCGAGAGGAATTCCAGAAGCACTCGCAGGACTTGCAGACTTGGAGAGAGAAGGAGAAGGAGATGACGAAGCTGCAGACGGAAATGGCGAATATGCGAGAAAAGGCGGAAGTGCTCAAGAAGGAGATGGAAATGAAGGAGAAGGAGAAAGAAGAGTCGGAGAAAGTAGCAACTCATCTTTGCTTGATATGTAGAAATGGAAGGAGTTGGTCTCGGAGAAGGAGATTCGTCTGACTTCACTATCGAATCAAAACGATGTGCTGTTCAGTCAGCTATCGCAGGTAGTTTTGCTATCATTCCTTCATCCTAGCTCACTCGCAAAGAGCGTGAAGACGCCTTGGTTCGTGCCGATTCGGTGCCTTCTGATTCACCTGAGGGTCTTCGTAGTCTCGTCGTGTCTCTTCGCAGAGATTGCGAGATCGCTCGGTCGGCATTATCTGTGGAAAAGGCTAGTCGAACTGGACTGGAAGGGCAATTGACTGAATTGGAAGCGAAGCTCGTGGAAGAGGAAAAGGCCCATGCAGCATCTGAGCAGCAGTTGGCGGAGCTTCGTAGCCTTGGTGACATCAAGGAAGTGCTGAAGCGTGAGAATGAAGCGAATCAGCTGTTGCAAGTGTACACTGAGAGCAACAGCTCGCTGCGAAAGCAGATGGATGAGATGCAGGCCAGAGTAGCAGAGTTGAATGCAAAGGTGATCCAGGAGGAGCAGAAGCGGGTCCAGGTGGACGAATTGAACAAGAGGCTGCAGCAGCAGCTGGAGATTACAAAGCAGGCGAATGAGGCACTGCGTCAAGGTCAGGGAACTGTCAGACCGATGGGAACACCTGGTAGAGGTGTCCAGACGCCAAGGCCTCAGGTAGGGTTACAAGCAAGTCAAGCAGGCGTTAACAGGCAGCAAGTGCAGCAAGTGAAGCCAGTTCAACAAATACAGCAAGTGAAGCCAGTGCAGCAGTTGCAACAAGTGCAGCAGGTGAAGCCAGTGCAGCAAGTACAGCAAGTACAACCAAAGCAAGTAAAACCAGTGCAGCAGTTGCAGCAAGCACAGCAAGTGAAGCCAGTTCAACAAACACAGCAAGTGAAGCCAGTGCAGCAAACACAGCAAGTGAAGCCAGTGCAGCAGTTGCAACAAGTACAACAGCTAAAGCAGGTACAGCAAGTACAGCAAGTACAACAGAAACAAACACAGCAGATGCAACCTCAGTTACAGCAGGTCCAGCAACAGTTGAATCGACAACCACAGTCACAGCAATCTGCGAAACCTGCTCCATCCATACAACCTGTGCAACAGCCAGCCCAGATCCAGCCATCCCAACCTCAGCAACCATTGACTGCACAGCCTCTAGCTCAGCAGCCCTTAAAGACACAGTCCGTGCAGCCAGTGAGTGCTCCACCCGCCCAGCTTCCACCAGCCGTGAACTCACAGCCTTCACTGCCACAGGCGAAGAAGCAAACGCCACTGCCTCCAGTCCAGCAACCTCCATCGGCTCAACCGCTGCAACCAGCGACTCCGCAGCCCCAGCAGCCGTTGCGCCGCCTCTCCGCAGATGCTCTGCTCTCTGTCTCCGCTAATCTCCCTCGTGGCGAGGGACTTCAGTCATCGACGGCAGACGGCTCTCTCTTGAAGCGAAGCTCTATTCTGATCCCAGCGACCGCGAAGAAGGTCCACACGGATGCGAGCAACATCGAGACGGGAAGAGCATTGCCAACACCCCAAGAAGAGATGCTGAATCGCCGCAAGCAGCGCTTCCAGTAGGAGAATGGAGAGATGTTGATTGTAGGAATGGGATGATGGCAGAAGGAAAGGACGAGAAGATCCCGAAGGAGGTGTTCTTGCTCCGAATACGATATCTGATTCACCTGAAGCCGAACAACAAGAGACTGAAGAAGGTGCTGTCATCATATCAAAACAAAAAAGACTCATTCATCATCACGAAAGTGCTGACCAGGATCCTCAGCAGCATTTTCGGAGATGACAGCCTGCTTCCTGTGCTCAGTACCATAAACACAGAGGAGGATTTGAAGAAGAAGTGTAGTTCTTAATTTTTGCATTTTTGTTAACAAACAACGCAGGTTCTTTTGGCTTTCTTTTGTTTCTGCTTTTTGTTTTTCTTCCCCTTCGAAGCCATCTGTTTCAGTTTCTTCTGTTGTCGACGACGCTTTATGATGCTGTTTATCATTTTGGCCTTCTTCAGCTCTATTGTTCAGACAGCGCATCGTCGATACTCTCTTTTCTTTCTATATCCGATGTGAGACAGCTGCGAGCATAGAGAGTGATGCTCTTGCCCTTCTCGCCATACTCATCTGTTTCTGTTACTTTATCGGCACGTTTGTTGGAGCGGTACCACTCGATCCCGCTCTCATCTGTTCTGCAAATGAGAGCAAGTCAAAAATCACACGCGACTATGTGAAAATACTCCTTGATGACTGCAGAGACGACCAATGGATTCTTGCAAACTACAATACAAGTTGAATCATCAATCCAGTCAAAAACAAGAATTCCATCATTCTAGATCACATTAATCACCAAGCAATACATGAAAAAAAAGGCGGAGATCTTCTGTGGATAAAGGATGTAAACAGGGCTTTGTGCACATAGAACAGTCCCCTTCGTTACTCCCAAATAAGGTAAGGCAGTTAGCGATCACAGACCCTGGTTGTGTATTATCACGGCCAGATATCAATGCTTGCGCTAAATCATCGGCGTTGCTGCCAGCAAGTGTGTCCACTTCCATTCAATAGAAATGGTATTCGAATTGGGAGTAATATAAGCTGTTTTTGCCAGTTTTTCTACAACAGGTTTTGGGAAAAACCTCTTCTGTTGTAATTATTCTCAGATAGGACAGCATCTGTTGGAATAGTCTATCAAAATGGCAGATATGCGATATGAACAATACGGACCCTCAATGGGTTATCAGCCGCATGGTGGGGATTACCTGGATGTCCTCTACTGATTAGAGAAGATACCGACTGGCTATCCGAACAGACCCATCCCAAGTTTGAATACGGTGTAGTCGTCTAACTTCGTAGTTTCGAGATATGGGAACAACCCGATGCCAAGTTTCAGTCCACACTTGTCTTTACGACTAGATGGAAACCAGTTGAGGATGGCGAGTCATCAGGGACTTCGAATGAGCGATCAAGGTCTTTCGCGTCGCTCTGCACTGATTCATAGGGAGAGGAATGCCTCTGGGAGATTCTACGTTGGGAGGTGTTTATGATTGTGTTTTGTGATGTAGATCGAGGAATGGTCATGAATGCGATGGATGTACGAGTTCTCTGCTGCTCCCACATTAGGATGATCCCAGCTACGGCTACGGCATGCCTGCCGGTCGCAACAGTACTTGCTTAGCAGTCTACTGACACACAGTGATCCAGCGAGCTCCGAGCATGATGTCCGACAGTCTGGACAACTTGAGTCTTCAGTCTCAGCAAATGGGGTTTCGCCATCTTAGCTGTCTGAAAAATAGTCGCCAAGGCTCCTACGCTTCGACCCCTAAACTGAGCGCTAGTGGTCTGGAGTTTCGCCAAGACCCTCTGAAAGCGAAGCGAATTGCGTAGGCGAAGCAGAGGAGTTGTGAGTAGATACAAGGCGTACGTCAACATCTTTCACAAGAGGAACAGCGTGACCGACAAGAACTACGTGCTGCCCTCCAGCTTCCTCTTCCCGCAGCCCGCGATCACGCCTGAGCACCTCAAGTCTTTCTCGGTTTTCGCGCGTGCAGCCTGTCATCAGTAGGTCGAAATGCTGCTCTACATCTTCTACTCGATGCCGCTCAATCGCCTGCAGGTAGGTGTGAGGGAGAGGGTTCAGCGCAGCTGCAAGCGGCCATCGAACTCTATGCACGTGATATGGTGTATCATCGCGCCAAGCAACTGTGGTATCAACGCGAGAAGACCTCTGCGAACTATGCGCAGGTGAACTGCAGCAAGGTGTTTGACTCGAAGTCCTGCACCTTCCTCGCCTGCAGCGAGGTGTTCAAGATCAGCGACATCATCCCTCTCACCGAGCTGAACGAGTATCTTAGGAAAGCTTCGTGAGCTGTTTGTTAAGAAACAAAGGACAGTAGATCCATGAAGTAATCCAAGCCTTGTCCGAGCTCCCAAATCCCTATTCCACACTTCACCTTCTCCGCTAAATCGATGCGATCCTGCAGAAACTGCAGTGTAGGATAGAAGATGGAATGCACACGATTTGAAGCATCGCGATACACAGTCTCGTGCTCTCTCCACTTTGCATTGAAGCGGATCGAGACCGTGTTTTCTCGCAGAACATCCAAGTACTGTTTTCCGACCAATGCACTTCGATTATCGTATCCATAGAAAGGCAGTCCGAGAAGGACGTGCCTCGCTATTTCCTGTTTCTCCTTCTTCGGCAGTGGCTTCAAGTAATCGCGGAGAGTTTGTTTCACAAAGTCCGGTTAAGAATCGCGCCTGCGTGCAAAGGATATGGCCATCGGAGCATTGGGTCCCCCAGTTCCTCTGCTCAGCGAGTAGTCGTACGTCATCAGCATCACGAAATCCACGACGTGGTGCAGCTGCGAAAGGAAATCCGACGAGACGCCACCGACTGCGGTTCAGAAAAAGCCAAAGCCTCACTCGCACGGGGATTCGCCACCAGAACGACTGTGCTCGCGTCGCCCACCGCCGTGCGAATCAACGAGTAGAGGAACAGGAGATCTTCGCTAAACCCGACTTCGACGACAAATCCATCGAATGAATATTTCTGCAGTGTGGAACGAAGCACCTCTTCCAGAACAGATATATCGTCCTGGTAAAAGCCCTCCGCCTCCCAGACGAGACGGGGAACGATTTGAGGACATCCTGCCTCCCCGCAGTCACTTCGGAGCTCATTCATCCAGTTCTGATCAACATCGTGCAGACCGTCGATAAACAAATGCTTCGCCTGATTTCTAAATGGCACACATTATGAGATTGCAAACCGTCGGATCTGCAGCCAACAAGGACTAATGTGTGTGAATTTTGTTTTGAACAACTTTGCAATGTCATACCCATCTTTGCTGTTATCATAAACACCCAATTCAAACGACTATTCCATGGAGTAACGAATCCTAGAATCGGTGTTGCGCCCGTCTGCTTTATATCTTTGTTTGAAGAGTATCGCGAAGATTCGTCAAGAATGCACTCCTGCTCAACAATCTCGCTAACCAGACCTCTCTCAGCCACCTATGCCCTATTTTTCACATTCAATGTATGTACCGATTCGTTTGGATGCGGGTCCAAGTCCGTTTTCTCCTTGTAGTGATAGGGAGCAAACCCGGGGATGTCCTGATGCACAACCTGGTAAGAGTACTGGAAAAGTAAGAGTATTATGAAAACACAAGATAGCATAGTAACAGTATTACTCCATAAACATTCGTTTTCTCCTCTTCCTGTATTCCTCTTCGGACTCTCTACACATCACAAGCAGCCTCCTCTCCAACTCGATCCTTTCTTGCTTCCTGAGATTGTCTCGGTCTCCACGGAACTTGACTTTTGGCGGAGCAGACGGCGCTACGTAGAAAGAGAAGTCGTCCGACAGCTCATCCTCCTGCAACTCTTCCATCACATCTTGCAAGTCTGCATCGACCACAGTCTCCGGCGATGCGTTTCCGTTCCCCTGTCCTTCCGTTCTGGCAGGAACGCCCTCTCCATCGGTATGAACAAGATTTGAACTAGGATTTGTTTGGGAATCGTTTGTGTGCCCTTTCGATCCCTGAAGCTGACTTCGCAGCTGCTCAATTCGAGGAATTGGGTAGCATTTTGACGAAATCCGCTGCAGCACGGAGTGGCAGAAAATGATCCACTGCTCGTTCACCAGCACGATGGAAGTGTCAAAACAGAGCTAGATGTCATCTACGCTACAAGTCGCCACTCTCTTCAGGTTTTCCGTAACCTCTCCACATGAGACAAAGTGTGTGACTTTGGAGCTGAGTTCAGCTTCCACTCTACATGCAATGGCATCATTGTTTTGTACGTTCCTCCTAGCTGTTCGATTAGTGACACAAGGTGTTGGTGGTAAGGATTGGTCTATGGCTCACCGTGTTGGTGAAAGTACAATCACGTGCAGACTGCCGTCGAGGTAAATGACGCAGTTCCTAAAGAGGGAGGATCGCATGGTGCACATGATCTCTCCCACGCTAGTGGTCAATTGTCTGGCCTGCTGTGCGTGGTTGTGGTCGTAAAAACGTGTGTGTATCTGCAGCAGCGTGTCGCGGACGATCGACATGCAGCCATTGTTTATTATCGGACTGATCGCTCGGAACACTACTCGTCATCGGGACCGCTGATCACCACTCGTCTCTCGCCTCACCTTCTCCTCCGTGATCTTCTCGGCCGTGAGTCGTTGATAGCACTGCGAGAACGTCTTCCAGAAGCGGAATTGGGGCACGCGGATGACGATCTCGCGGTCCTTCCACACCTCGACGGAGTCATCGACCACCACGCCCATCCGCTCCAGACCGGGCAGGACGTAGCTGATGTCCTTCGACGCGGGCGCGAAGTTGGAGAAGAAGACGCTCTTCCCGTTCTCAGGAACGTCGTCGCGAGCGATGATGCGACTGCCGAAGATCACGTGCGAGGGGTCGATGATGCGGATGACCGCCTCTGCGTACTCGCGAATGCCATTCTGAGACTGAGTGTCAATCACCATCCGCACGGTGTAAATCGACAGATCGTACAGCTTCGCCAGCTCCTCGAGGACCTGCTTGATCCCAGGACGGAGGATGATGAGGTGGCTCGTCAGTTTGCCGCGGCGTTCGAACTGGATTTGATATCTACGTGCGATGAACAGAGACGAATGCACATGTCTGGAATACCGAAAGACGTCGCGATCGTGTTCTCCAGGTCGTCCGTCTGCTCCATCAGCGTGTTGTCCAGGTCGAACACCAAGCCCAGTCGTCGATTCTCCAGCAGACGGTTTTGGTTCATTTCATACTCCTTTTCTAAAATCGAGCAGACTAGGAAAGGAAACGATAGACGTCAGGGTGCAGGTATTGCAGACAGCCGTCATGGGAAATCACTTTGCGATAGGAAATCAAGTCTCTCTCCGACATCGACTATTTGACACATCGCACGCACACAAACTTTGTAGCAATTCAGACAAAGGTTATTGATCACATACGCGTGAAAACACGTCTTGATCACTGCAACAGGGGCAGGAGTCTCCGAACCATCAACAACCTGGTCTCCCTAATGTGAAGCGAGTGTGTTCACCACGACATGCACCAAGATGGAAGAGATCGTTCCTGCGATAGGAGTTCGGATCGGCAGCTGAATCGATTTATCGATCACGAGATAGCCGATCTCCTCCAAACAGTAAACACTCGCTCCTTCCTCCTTCAGCCAAATGCACGTTCCTCTACACTGCAACGCACTCCCTTTGACTACTTCTCTCTCACCAGAACGTCAACCTCTTTTTCGCTGTTCATTAGGAAAAGGTATGAAACAAACAACAATCTCTTTCAAAGCGCAATAACGGTCAACTGATAAAAGCGCGACGAAACAAGGTCACGACAGCAGCGACTCATAGAAATTCATTCTCCCGCCCATTCGTTCATAGAGAGGCAACATCCCTTCCTGCAGAACCATCGACTTCATGGTGTTTTGCATGAGCATGATGGACGACAGCATCCCGGTCCCTCCAGGAACAGGCGTAATGTTGCTAGCAACATTGCAGCAGTCGGAGACATCCACGCTCCCCTCGACCTCATCTGCGCATCAGATCACGTGTCCATCCCCACCTTCCGTGGCAGTGGAAGCATAGGTGTGGCCGATGTCGATCACAGTGCACTGCGGCTTCAGCCAGTCGCCTTTCACCTTCCGCGCTGTGCCCTGCGTGGAGATGACGTAGTCGGACTACATGGAACCCACTCTCAACCAGTACGTCCTTCAGCAGCGTCTCGTTCAGCTCGGTGTGCGAGGGAGTCACCTGGCATGTCATGTTCTTGTGGGTGAGGAGCAGCGCGATCGGAAGACCCACAGAATCACTTCGTCCGATGATGGTGGCCTTCTTCTTCTCCAGCGGAAGCTTGTAGGACTCCACGAAGCAGAGCGTCGCGAGTGCAGAAGAGGGGAGATTCACCATCTGCGTGGAACCAACAGAGCAAAGCTACGTTGTAGTAGTGGATGTCGTCCTCCAGGCCCTTCTCGCTCGCGCGACGTCTGCAGCCTCCCAGCTTCAGGAGACGTCCCTGGTTCGTGTGGCAGCAGCCATCCACGTCCTTGATGGGCGCAATTGCCTCCAGAACCGCATCCTCGTTCACAGTGGCTACAGATAAGCGACGACAAGCAGACGCACAGGGAAGCGGAGTCTTGATCACGATCCCGTGGATCGTACGATCCTTGTTGAGCTGACAGATCTTCTCCAACACCTCTTCTGTCTTCGTCGATGCATCGAACTTGAAGTCGCGGAGATTCACTCCGCAGCGAAGCGCAAGGTTCTTCTTCTTGTCCATGAATCGCTCGGCGTCCGCATTGTAGCCAAAGCGAATCACAGCGAGGCCAGGAGTCACTCCTGTCTCCTCTTTGATGTGGCGCAAACGTAGAGCAGTCTGGGACTCAGGCCAAGAACAGACGCGTACCTTCTCCGTCAGCTTCTCGCTGATCCTCCAACCATCCAGGATGCGTGTGGAATACATGCATCGGATCATCTTTTGAGGGCGCAGAATAGACATTTAGGGTATAGCAGTGTAAGAGATAAAGGAGCTAAAGAAAATTATGAGATTATGAGGAGGTCACTGAGAGGTCATTGCGCAATGACCATTGCGCACGAAGTCATCGGCCCTCCCTCTCTGGAATTAGTTACGAGATATCCACTACTGCTGATAGGTAGACGCAGTACAGGTAAAGGACACTCGTTACCCTACGTTGCTGGAAGTTGGCACCATATGATGTATGATATATGATAGAGTGTAGAATTCATAGGCATCTGCACGACGTCACTCCCCTCTTTCTCCTTACAGAACGAATCCATCTTCTTCTCTTTTCCTCCCATACTCTCCAATTGGATAACAGAGTCTCCATTTGCAGGATTCCCCAACGATTCTGTTTTCAGGATCAGAAAACGAAAAAAGAAGGGGGTATGATATTTCCTATAGATTGGAGTGAACAATCATTCTACCCCCTGGGTCGCTATTTGTCTAGTTTTTCACAGAAAAGAGGTTATTTGTCTTGAAAAGAGGAAATGTCTGCTACTGCAAGATCTAATGTAAGTAGACGGAGCAATGAGTGTGTGGAGTTGATATTTGGGCATTTGTCTAATCTGTGCTTGTAGAAGAAGAATGCTGATAGCATTAACAGCAAACTGCAACTCGTTGTCAGAAGTGGTAAACTCCAGCTCGGTTACAAGTCTGTCCTGAAGTGCCTTCGTAGCGGAAAGGGTAATGTGTTTGCTGTGGAGATGATGACTAGCGAAGCTGATTCTTGTGGCTACCAACTGTTCTCCTCTGAGAAAGTCTGAGATTGAGTATTATGCCATGCTCTCTAAGACCACTGTCCACCACTATCAGGGAGACTGCAACGACCTCGGCACTGCTTGCGGAAAGTACTTCTCCACTTCTGCTGTCTGCATTATGGATGCTGGTGACTCTGATATTCTTCGTGTCTTTGAGAACTAAGTGTATCTGATGAATACCTCTTTCTCGTTGTTTGTTAGAATTATTGTGATTGTGACTTCTTGATGAATGTACTGAAATCTGTGTTCCTCTTAAAGTGATAGGAGAATCTAGGAAGTGTGAATAAGAGCGATGGTACTGAAAACCTTCCCAAGTCTCAGAAGAGAGTAGTCTCTGTTTTAATGCACAATTCTGATGTAGACAGAACCAGCAACGACTGATGAAGACAAACCTAAGAAGATGCACACTTCCTACTTCAACTCGAAAGGAGAGGAATTAAAATTCGTTCAGGCCCGAGAGGAGAGACTGAATCTAGATCGCGATGTCGGAAAGATGAAAGTAGCCGTAATTTCAAAATGCAAAGTAGATTATCACGGATGCGTCCAAGGAAAGCGAATCTGGGGGATATTGGTGCGACGTCTGCAAGTGCAGTCTGAAGGATAACCGTTCTTGGTTGGATCACATCAATGGAAGGAAGCGTACGATCCAGTGTGTGTGTAACATAGAGACCAACAACATCTGGGCCAGTTAATGCGTGTGGAGTATGTCGATGCCAAAACTGTGAAGGAAAAGCTGGCCTCGCTCAAAAAGGGAAAGAGCACTATTTCGGCGAAAGACTGTACGTTTATTCCTGTGTTTGAACGTAGTGTATTTAAAGAAGCGAGAGGAGCGACTCAGGAGGGAGAAGGAGGAAGAGGAGAGGGCGTAGGATCAGACAGATGGATCTAGAGACTAGGAACAAAGGGAAAGATGAGAGAGAAGAGGAGGACGAGTCATTGAAAGCATTGAGAGAAACTATGGGGTTTAGTTCATTTGAGTCTGTAAAGAAAAAGTGACCTGTTTGTAGCAAACAATTCAATACCACTTCTCAGAACTACAAATCGGAACAACAGTGTGATCTGGCTCCTTGTTCAGCTCTCTCATGAACTGTTTATACATTTGCAACATCGACGATCCTGCTTCCGAATTCCACTCGTTCACATACTCTTTCCGAAGTCTCGATCTACTCGTTACTCCTCTTCCACACCTACTCTGGATGGGGAATATCCATCACGAAGCCTCTGGAGATTACGCCAAAGTAGTATCCTCTTCGAATCAGATGACGAAGCCACGTAATCTTATTGAACCCATAATTAACAAATCGCTCGTCAAACAAAGGTAATTTGTCCGATTTTTTCACAACAACATACGGTTCTTGGATCGAATTGAACCAGCAGGAAACAAGAGAATAGTAGTAAGGACAATCTGAGAGAAACCATTTTTCAAACAGATAATTCTAGTTATAACATAACAACATTCAAACATGAGTCGATTTCATTTCTCGATACAAAAAACAAGACTGGTTTTTCAAGCATCCGATCAGCTCCTGCTTGGTTGAGGGTAAGAGTGGAATCGTTCTCAATGTGAGAATAGTATTTCAATTACTTGGAAACACAATCTTCGAGAGAAACACAGTCAGGCTTCTTGACTTCAAATGCTGGAATAATGCCAGCAAACATGTCATCGCTCAGAATGTAGGAGGGGAGTGTCTGGAGAACATCATGCAGATTTGGAGAGGGCCACATGTCCATGTCGGACATGAAAAAGTGTGTTGTTTTCACATTTCTGATTGCCAGGTTTCGTAGTGCATTAATGGGATAGATAGAAGCGTTCTTCTGGAGGTACAGGACGATGGACACACGTTCCTCCAACTGTAGCTGTCTTTTGATATCCATGAAATACTCCCATCTCTCTTTTGATAGGTAGAGCGCAATCGACATTGGACTAGAGTGAAAGCAATAGGGTGCACTTACCCATTCCACCGCAGCGGAAAATGACGCAAATAGAACAGCCGCTCCATTCTAAGTAATAAAGCAACGAGTTAGAACGAACGAAGTCTGGGAAGCATATGTAACATCGTAAACACCATCCTCGTCAGCGAGCAGTCGTCTCTCACTTGGCTTGAGTGCGTCAGCATCTGTTTCAGAAGAAAAACGGAAAACAAAAACAGAGAAGAAAACACACAATGAGAATACACTATATTTATACTCAGCGCAAAACAGATACCCGCAGACACAAAAAAACGAAAATGGCTTGGAAACAAACATTGTGTAACAAACAAACGAATTTCAATGTCTCTTCTTCATAATAAACAAACTCCCAGTTACTGTGAATCAAACCACGAAACCAGACTTACCAATTCCTATCACGATCGAAGCCAATCCAAGCTTCCACCAGATCGACCACGATTTCCTTTTCGGAATGCACAGTTCACTACGAATCAGCCACGGCCCATACAATCACTCATAAAGAGAAAGTTCGCAAATGTACTGGAAGAGCTTATCCTTCTGATCCTTGCTTGTGACCAGTGTTTTCTCCAGTCCATTGTCCTTCATGTATTTATCGGCTCGAGTACGCAACTCGGACAACTCATAGGGCTACAGTGAATCACCGCACCTAGTCACACCTGCTGGCTGAGGTCATTTTTGCTGCCGATAAACAGCACCTTCATCGTCGAAGGCAGCAGCGCCGCAATCTTCAGACAATAGTCAAACGTCTCCGGACGAGTGACGTCATAGATCATGCCTATCCGTCACTCCACAGCAACACATCAACAAGCTATATCGCACGATTTCCTAAAGTCATGCAGTGTTGTCGCCTCCTTTCCAGAAGGCACCTCGGTGACAATCAACGTCTTCTTCACAGTGGTGATGTTGTCCGTCGAGAACGACACCGGCGATACCACAGTCGATAAACCAGTGGTGGGCAGAGGCTGGCTTTTGGAGGCGAGCAGACGATTCATCAGCGAACTCTACAGATGGCCTCCATCGCCTGATCTCACCTTGCCCACAGCATGATCCCCGAAGGCGAAAGCATGGATTACATTCCGACGGAGGTAGTTACTGTTCGACCAGTCCTCTTTCTTCGGCTTCGTTACCACGTACAACATGCACATCTCCTCATCCCAACCAAGTTGCACCAACCACTCCAGTGTCAGTTTTGGGTCACACCGCAACATAAGGTCCCATAATGACGACCATCCTGCAAACGTCAAGTGACCGTTTTCGTTCATTCGACAATTTGCAGGAAAGCCAGGATTCATGCTACTCATCGCTCAACAACAAAACTGGTACAGCGGACAATGGAGCTCCTTTAGACGACACCACAGAGGCTCTGAATTTTGGATGGGCAAAAATATGCGCGAAATCGCTTCTGGAGAGAGAGCGCCCTCTTTCACATCAAAGAAGCAACGGAATATCTGAGGTCAAAAATAGTCACGATTTTTTACATTGACAAGAAAAGACCTTCCTTCTGGCGAAAATTCCACTGTTTGATCCGACCGTAGGACGATCTCAGGAAACTCCATGGGGAAATCGAATTCCATCGAATACCCCATGGCTTTCATCGAATTCCAAAGAACGTCGTTACGACCATCCTGAACACACAACAAGAACAACTGAACAAAGTCCTCCTCTGTCAACTCGTTGTTCACATAGCCTCCTTCCGACTGAATCCGCTTCAAAACCGCGGGGAAGTCGAATTCTCGCCACAAGCCCTTTAGGCATACTTTCTAGTTCGAATCATGGAATTCCAGAAATACCTGGAAAAGAGACAGTTTATCTGTGTGTATGGTGCGTGTTTTGTACTGCGTAAAAACTCGGAAAATCCTTCGAATGATTCGGGAAACAGTATCAGTCAGGCTCTGTGTGTCAAGCAAACAGACAATGATACGTTGGTTTTGCGATCATAGAGCGGACGGAGAGGGAACAAGAAAGCATCCTCGACATAGCGAATGATTTGATAGACATCATCCGTGTCACGTGCAGAGAAACACTTCACCTTTTCAACGTTCTAGTGAAGATAGGACCGAAATGATACGTCGTAATCGTTATAGATCTCTGTCAAAAAGAAGGTCAGCTCGTTTATCAGTCCCTCATTGTCGGTCAGGAGATCGATCTTGTTTGCGAGAATGATGACAGGAATCTGCAATGTAAGCTCCACACAGAGTAAATACATCTGGAACAGTAGAAGTAATGAGTGAGAGCCATTTACTAGTGAGTGAACGATACATCGTCTTGTCGCTAGAATCGAATACCAATAGAATCATATCCGCCTATACATCAAAAACAAAAAAGGGAATCACTGATTGTATTTGTTGTTGACGCAAATCTTCATTGCTATGAATTGCTGAATAGGACCGATTTTAAAATAACCTACAAGACCCATCTACCAAGACAAGAGGAACTCGGAGTACAGTATTCTCCGATGGAATCACCACATCTTCCAATATATCAGGAACATTCTCACAGAACTCACTATCCGAAAACAGATTGATTATGGAAGATTTGCCACTTCGAGCTATATTTCAACTATCGATCTCATTCAAACCATCTCCCAGAAATAGAATGTTTTTGTGATTCATTCGTATAAACAAACGAAGAAATCTGTTGATAAACTGGTAGAAATGGACTTTTCTGTCGTTCTATTTGATCGGGTATTGAAGATAGTTCTAAATCGAACATAGCCATGGAGGTGGAACTGATATCGATTCTATCACACCTCTAATTTCGAAAAATAACATAGACAATCTACCTCGACTGATCTTTCAATCAAGGGTACAATGAGAGTGCATATTCTGTTTTTTCTATTGAAAGAAGCAATACCAAATCCAATTCAAAAGTACTAAAGGAAGGCGTATGGTCGACTTCTCAATTGTATTTATTCAAAATGTATAGGAACGTGATTAAATCCTGAATAATCAAGGAAATAAGATGGTTGAAACCACTCATTTCCCATTCCTCACATTATTTGTCAATTGTTCTTGTGTTCATGGGCATTCGGGGACTGTATTCTCTTCTCAAATACAAAATCGATCGTTATTCGTATAAACAATCCAAGAAGTTTTGCTTTTCTGTGAGTTTACTGTAGATCCGTGGTCAAGGACATTGTAATTGATGGAAACACTTTGGTGAACACCGTTTTCGTCCATGCTAGTATTCCAAATCTGGAGACAGTGTGTGATACCAGCTTTCTAGTCAATGAAATTCTCAAGGTGTTAAATAACCTTAAAAAGTATAATCTACATATTGTTAAGATCTTTCTGGACAGTATGAAAGAATCAGAGAAAATGAATACATTGTTAAAAAGAAGGACGGAAAATATTAAGAATGAAAAAGCTTTTTGGGAGAGTGATCTTCTTTTAAAGAGTGCTCCCTCTTTTCTCCTATCATCTTCTAGATGGCATAAAGATATTATCTTCGTGCCGTAGTCTCTTGGTTGAGGCCATCATAAAGAGGTACGGTCGCGACATGATTGCCTTTTGTGGAATTGATTGTGACAAGTAGTTGTTACTATTGTTTCTGATTCTTAGGGATATCGCAAGATATGCAAGAGAACACGATGCTCTCGTCCTCACTAGAGACAGTGATTTTTGCATATTCGATATCCCTGGAGTCGTCTTCCTTGACGATGTCATCACCAACGAAGTGGATTTCGTCTCCATCGTGACGCTCTCCAAGATCTACGCGAACTTCCGCGTGGACCAGCTGCAGCTGTTCTTCTTCATCTACCTCCAGGGCAACGACATCTTCAAGGGGAAGGACTGGAAGAAGAGCAAAGAGCTGTTCAACACGGTGAAGTACGTCCAGGCCAACGCGCCTACCGACCTCGTGTTCACAGATCCGAAGCACGGGAGTGTGGATCTCACCCCTATCAAGGAGCAGTACTCGCTGGTGAATGGAGTGCCATATCCCTTCAACATGATCGCAACCAAGGTGTCCGAGATGGAGTTCTTTGCAGATTTGGGCATCACGGAAGGTAGGTGTGGGTGTGGAAAGTGATGTGTAGAGCTCCTGAAGAAAGCTTGCGATATCCTGAACGATCCACGCCTTGTGAACATACATAAAATCGTCTTCTCGCCTATTCAGGTTGCACCCTTGATTCATCCTGTGGAATACAAAGACCAGAGTATTTGCATGCTCTTGCTGTAAACGTAGTTGGGGATGTGATTACTCCGATTGAAAGAAAGATATACGCATTGCTAGGAGACGATCCATTCTACGAAATCTCCGATAGTGGCTGTCAATACTTCACAATGACGAATGGTCGATGGGCAGGCAAAGGGGTCGGAAGCAGCAGCAATTACTCGTATATGCACTGACAGTTGATGATCGTTAGAAGAGAGAATAATACTTATATTGTGAAGCATCGTATCGATAAATTGATATCGTTTGGATCTCAGCCGATTGCTGATCGAGTAAAATTGCTGAATGATGTGTTTGACGACATCTCTCTGGACTTGAATAATTTTGACGTTGATGAATCTC